>JAJKFI010000006.1:31145373-31191700 GCA_029204185.1 Lerista edwardsae | reverse complement strand
GAGAGAGAGAGAGAGAGAGAGAGAGAGAGAGAGAGAGAGAGAGAGAGCAGTTCAAATACAAAGGGTTGAGAACCTCTGGCTTAATGTCTACTAGGTACTGAATATATTTTTGAAACCTCAGAATAAGTATGCCAAAGGACTAGACTGGGCTTATCCACAGATTTTGCTAGGCTGCTTGAAAAAAAGAGGCCTTTTCAAACCAAGTGACTCATTCATTTCTGCCCACTTGGTTTTAGAACGAACCAATGTGCTGAAAGATACATGGAGAGGAAAGCTGCACAAGCCTGGTGCTTGAACAGATGTGGGAGGGAAATAACAATGCCGTTCTGATCTTTAAGTTGGGAAACGTGACAAAAAGGAGTCAGAAGGCCATTGCTGGCAATGTGACCTGCGCGTGTTCTCTGATCTGGTTAGCAAATGCTGCCAAGTCCGAACTGTATTTAATGACTGACTCCGTGTAAAAAATGTACAGCACCCAATCTACCACAAATAGTTCCGTGAAATGAACTGGCCACATACACAATCGGATCATTGGCCCATCCAGTGCAGTTTTAACAATACTGATCGGCAGCAACTTTCCAGGGAGCTAGGCAGCCATTGTTACCAACCCCAGCAGGAGATACCAGGAATTTTGGCATGCAAAACAGGCGCTCCACCACGTCTTTGGCCCCTTCCCACTTGGTGGTGCTACTTCCCTGTCCTGCTGCTTGCCTCTTTTCCTGCATGCTGCAACCAGTGAGGCCAGGAGGTCCAGCCTTCAAATCCTTTACTGTTTTCTGGCCAGATTCTGCAGGAGATTCCCTTTCCATCTCAGCATGCCAAGGAAGGGTGGGGGTGAAAAAGAAGGGTGCTTTTAGCATGGTGGCATGTTGAGAACCGAACTCTGGATGCAGGCATCACAAGAAGGTGAACAATCTTCCTTAGGCGTGAATAGCAATGGAGATCGGAGCAAAAACAGCTGCATTAACTCCTCCGGTAGCTGGTGCACAATAAAACCAAACATGCAGGATGTGACAGTTGATTGTTCTAAAACATTTTGAAGGGCTTGTGGTAATGACGTCAACCTTCTCTCTTCCATTCTTCTCTCTAAAAAGAAAAATCAAGCATGAAACTTCTGAGACGTTGAAAACAGTTTTGAGATGAAAATAAAACAGTTGCCTATGATTGTTACTTTGCATGGAGAAATGTGGTTTTGAAAGAAGGTGTATGGAAGTTCCATTTTGTGGACTGAATATTTGCTTTGTGTACGTGAGCTTTCTTAATCAATATTCAGGATGGGCTGAAAGAGAGGGGTAGTAGTAGTAGTAGTAGTAGTGCCCATGCAAATGCCTCGAGAAATTTAGGGATGCCATCTGGCTCACAGCTAGAACTAGAATTATGTCGAATCCTCATTTACAAGAATCCTCATTCACAGTCTAGTTCCCCCCATTTGTAGCATTCAATGTGTGCTATATTGGCAGCATTGCATTGTCTGGGCTGGCAGGGGATCAGGTTGGGTCCTAAGACAAGATAAGGAGTTGTTGGGAGTGACCAATGAGTAGATTCCCCTTTTTCATCCACTTTCCATTCTTTTTCCCAGACGGTGACATGAAAGTTAATAACTTCTCATACTTGCAAGATCCTCACATTTTCATTACTTTTTAATTGCCACAAAGCATTATTTCCTTTTTAAAATTGAAATTAGATTTCCTATGTTCCCCTCCTACATACCTGGACCTTGGCCTACCTGGGTAGCTACCATGCATTTCCAAATGGCTTTTATGGCACTGCATGCCATAGATATGCAAAATGTCATGGGCGCACCAGCCCTGCATGATACCTGCCTGATATCTCTGCAAACTGAGCTTGTGCTTGGAAAACCATTGCCCTTAATCTGCTACGTGAAACCAAGCAGAAAAAAAAATCCTTCAGAACAGTCCTGGAAATCTTATCCAGTTTTCTACTCTTATCTATGGGCAGCTAGAACAACATTAGGGAGCAGCCACAGTAGCACTCAGCTCAGTGTAGCTTTGACTCACTGACCTAACACAAATTCTTCTATGTTCCCCATGTTCCTCCCTCTTCCTCCTCTCAAACTAGGGTGGTTTCTCCCACACCCACCTTTAATAAACACAGAATCTCAATCATTGCTCCCAGGGTCAGCCTAACCTAGTAGGCAGCAACAGATATGGCTGTCGAGGGCACAATCCTAACCAGCAGTTAGGCCGGCACAGTTAGGCTGGCACAAGGGACACCGTAAGTATGTTTTGACCACTCTCGGAGTCAGAGAGGCCAGCACACAGACATGCACCATCCTCCCTGACTCCAAGAGTGGTCCAATCGCACTTTACAGTGGCTCTTGTGCTGGCCAAATTTTGCTGGCCTAACTGTGCCAGCCTAACTCCAGGTTAGGATTGCTCCCTGAGCCTTAGAATGTCAGGGGCTTCAGGCTAATGTGGCAATGTTCTATACAAGCGAATGGAGCAAACTGATGCCTCCCTCTCACTCCATTCAAATGCATGGGACAGTGAAAAGAGACTACAACTACAAAGCTCCAAGGAAGAAAAATAACTGCCCCCGAATCTACCATAGACAACAAAGCCAGACCAGGAAGAAGACAGTATTGGAAAATAAACCTCCATTTGTTCATGTATCCAATCCAGAAAGGAAGTGGTCCGGCTGTAGACACCTGGTTTATTTTCTTCGGCACAGCCTACCCCAAAGCTGGTAGTTCCCACCAGCTTCCAAGTATTTCGATCTTCACATACCAGTGGCCCCCCACTGTCTCCCTGAAAGCCCAAGACAATGAAACTGTTATCACAAGTAGGAAAATTAGCTCCCAGTATCTGAACTAACAAGTACACACAATCATTTGAAAAGCTGGTAATAGACCAATGAAGAGGACTTCTTACTATATCTTGTTTGCACCATACGTTTGAAACAGGGCACCTGGCAAGCCCCTGCAATCATTTATGAAACAAGTGTAAGATCTTATTTGAGTGATTTAGCAAGGATAAATGAGTCAGCAACCTTACACCAAAACTGAATTCTGGCAATCCCTCTGACAATGGCATGTCTCTACTTCAGCTAGCCATCTTTTCTCACAGTTGTCCAATTCCTTCCTTCATAATACAGGCATGCCCCGGTATCCACTCCTCTTCCATTCTGGACCCCATCGTGGATACCTGAAACCGTGGATACTGGGGGCGCCTTTTTAGAGATAGGGGAACATGAGTGGTTTTACTGCAACAAGATTTAAAAAAGAGATTTGTTTACTGTTCCCCTATCTTTTTAATTGTCATTCCAGTATCCATGGTATCCGTGGATAACTGAAACTGTAGATATAAAATCAGTGGATATCAGGGCACACCTGTATTTCTAATGTGGTTTTTCCCCATTGCTTTTACATTTTGGTTCAAAATTTGGTACATTTTGGTACATTTTCTCCTTGTACAATGCATGGGGATCCCTAAAAATACTGTGTTGAACTATTGCCCTGATCCTATTTCCCACTTTTTATAATCACTCAGTAGGCCCCTCAAAGGGAACATCTGCTTAACACTAGTGGTTAAAGTACTAATACTGTTAATACTACTACTAATAACCACAGTAGTAATAAACACCAAAGAATTTTGTAGTACCTTGAAGAGTTACACATTTATCTCATCATACACCCCCATGAACGTAATGCTGACATAAATGTGTTAAGTGCAATCCTATATACACATGGAAGTAAGGGCACAATCCTAACCAACTTTCCCTCCCCAGGGTAAGGGCAATGCAGCTCTGAGGTAAGGGAACAAATATTCCCTTACCTTGAGGAAGCCTCTGTGACTTCCCCTTAACTGCAGGATTCCACGCAGGTCCCATTGGGACAGCTATGCAAGTGCTGTGGTGAGGAATGTGCCTCACGGGCACAATCCTAACCTGGAGTTAGGCTGGCACAGTTTGGCCGGCACAAGGGACACCCTAAAGTATGTTTGGACCACCCTCGGAGTCAGAGAGGCCAGCACACAGACATGCGCCATCCTCCCTGACTCAAAGAATGGTCCAAATGCGCTTTACGGTGTCCCCTGTGCCAGTCAAACTTTGCTGGCCTAACTGTGCCGGCCTAACTCCAGGTGAGGATTGTGCCCTATGTCTCATTGGGGCTTACTTCTCAATAGAAAGTTATAGGATTGTGTTGTTAGTCTTTGAGATGATGCCAGATTGTTTTGCTAATTTTGATATAACAGATTAACATGACTGCCTCCACAGAACTAGAGTAGCAGTTAATAATGTGTTTGTCCCGCCCCTCATTTTGTGAATGCTGCAGGTTGTAATGGCCTCATTGTTTTAGTCCAACAAAGCAAGGACATATGAGTTTTATGCAGAAAAACAGCTCAAAGATGCAGATATTTTTCATTAATACCCATCTTTAAGATGTTCAAACTTTCACCTCCTAAGGGTCGATGTCTGAGAGTCTCTCAGCCCATGATAGCTGCTAGAACATTGCTTTCCAACCTGGGGGTCAGGAACCCCAAGGGGGATGTGAATCGATTTTCAGGGGGTCGTGAAGAGCTTGGGGCAGCCATCTTAAAAAGTTGGGCACCCCCATCTTGGAAGTTTTATTTTGGCTAGGGAAGAGACTCCCCCATTGCCACTTCCTCAATGCTTGTGGCTGTGAGGGAAATTAGCCTTGTTATGGGCTTGTCTTGGTTTGTGCGTATGTGTGTGATGAAGTCTCCCTCGGGTCTCTTTCTGAACAGGCAAGTCAGACCTTCAATGTGTATGCCTAGATGAGTGTCAGCACATAGCGAACAGGGACGTAAATACTTGGAAGACTGTCTAAACTTTGGCTTTTCCACCTTGATCAGCAATGGTATAGAGAAGCCTCAATGCGTTCTAAGCCATGTTGTTCTCAGTAGTAAATCAATCACTGAACTCAACACTCAAACATCACTTAGATACAAAGCATTCAGAACATTCTACAAATATGTGGAGTTCTTTTAACTTTCAAAAAGTGTGATTTATTAAAAAACAATGCCTTTACTTCCTGCTTAATGACATCACTTCCTGCCCTAGGTCTTTGCGGGGTCCTGACAGGTTGTTGTACTTGAGAGGAGGTCCTGGTGCACAAAAGGTTGGGAACCACTGTACTAGAAAAAGGCATCCTTTCTAAGTTTTAGATGCACTATCTATGGCAAGATGGTCATAGGCATCCTGATAGCCTGTGCAGCATTCAACTAGGATTCACAAGGTAAAGCCTCATACATTAGGTTTTCAGTGGCACATCCAAAATCTATCTAGGAGGAATCCTGCAGGTGGTATAGGGGTGCAAATCATTTTCTCATCCTCGGCTGATATGATGTGGCTGGGAATCAAGAAAGTTTTTGCTGTTTTGTAACTGCCACAGGTTAATAGTAGTAGGAATAAATCCTCAGTCATGCTGTATCACTGTAGAATTTATGGGAAAATGCAGCATATATGGGTCCCCTTAATTGATCTGTAGTGACAATGTTCTTTAGGCAATGTATCATTACCTGGCAGCTGTCAACCCCTCCCTTTAAATAACCTGCGCAGAGCATTGAAGAAGCTACAATTCCTCCATAGACCTCTCTGTTGTTGCACACCTTGTTAGAAATCAAAGGGACACCAGCATATTTCATGGTCTCTGAAGTGTCACCTGTTTCAGTACAGAAATTAAATTAAATCAACATGTGCAAAACTATAGCACCTTAAAAGGCACAGCTGAACTGAAATTAAACTAGATCAATTTTTATGCAGCCGCATCTTCTTAAAAAGCGAGAATCTGTGACAAAGAATGCAATTGAAGGAAATTTCCCATAATTGCGTATGTTTGTTATCCTAGACAAGCAATTATATATCTAATCTTCTTTAGAAGCAGTTAAATCATTTGTTCCATATGATTGTTGTTTTCTTAAATTGGAAATGAATTGACACACCCAGCTAAATTTTCTACAGGACTACACTGTGCAGAGATGTTAGTCATGCTTAAGCCACAGTGAAATCAGTGGAAACTGAAATCTTCCAATTGAAGACCATGGATTAATGGGTGTGGAAAGATGGCTCAGTACACAACGCCATAATATGTGTCTATCAGCAACTTCATTCCTGTAATCTGGTCAGTTTGGAATATTTCTGCTTATAAATATATTCAGATGTGTGTGTCTTCAGTTGATTTTCATGTATGGTACACATAGTAGCAAGACAAGCAGCACAGCAAACTGAAGTTTCAAAAGCTGAAATGCTCACCTCCTTCTTCCGTAGCTCCCCATCCTGAGATCCAACACATTTTCCCGTCTGGAAAATGTTCTCCAAAATTGGGAAGACAAATTGGTTCTATCAGGCCTGTGCAAAAAAGAAATATCTGCTCTCCAAACTAGTAGAGTTCCATAATTCACAGTTTTGATATTCATATAAGGACCAAGTTTTGTTTGCTCCATTTCCCCCCCCCCCCCAAAGTGTTCAAAGCAGCTTAAACATAGTTCCTAAGCAGCATTCCTTCCACCCCATAGACAGCATGCAGGACAAGACTAATTTAGCTTCAGTGGCAGAACATCATTATGTGCTTTGACATTCATCATCCTTATTGTACTACAGTTGAGCAGCATCTCTAGAGGGAAGATGCTAAGTTTTGCAAGGCGCCTTACCTTACTATGTACTGTTGCCATCGTAGCCATTCCAAGCTGTGAAAGCAACACAGAGGCATCTCCTCCTCGTCGTTTCTGCCACCCGGAATGGTTATGATGGCAAGGGAAAGGAGCGGTTTACATGGCAAGGTAAGGCAGCTTGCAAAACTTAGCACCCTGCCCTCTTTTAAGGATGCTACTTCACACTAATGGTAGTGAAGCAGGTGTGATGGCTTGGAATGTACAGTTGCTCAGGGAACAAAGCAGTTTGTAATCTAGTTTGTGTGAGGGAATGGAAAGTTGTTCATTTGGCTGGGGTCAAACATCACACGGGACAAGCTGAAAAGTGGAAAGACGTTCTGGGCATTTAGGGATGCCGAAGGACAAAAAGGCAATACAGTAAACAATGGACTAAGGCTGAAATCCTAAATACACACAAAATTAAATTCCATTGTACTCAGTGGAACATGCTTCTATGTACACATGCATACACATGCTGTGAGACAGGGTAGTCTAAAAGAAAGTTATGTGGAGATTCTTCACATAGGAAAGTAAGGGAGTTGAAGAAAGGAGAAGCCAGGGAATAAAGAAGTCTGGACTGTGCGCTACTGACAGAAAGGAAGTGAAGGTCTATAGACCAGGGAGTGATACAACACATTACATACTTATGAAATTAGCTACCACAAAATGTACATGTTTTTGCCTGAGGCAAATAAATTGATTTGTGGTAACTGTGACTGATGAGACACCAATGAACCATCTTTTATTAGAGGCATCCATTATGCATATCCACACACCCCTACCCAGATGCATCAACATTATGATCCCACAGCTATTCATGCGGATGGTAGGGTGATCAGCTCAGACTCTGCAATCTTTATGACTTTGGTGGCATGGGATTCCCCTAAAGTACTCACATTTTAGAGTGATGCTTCCTGCACTTTGGTTGTGTGCTGGTGAAGCATCAAAACAAAAGAAATGCAGTAACTATGTGGGTGTGTTCATATTGTTGGATCATGAACTCCACTGTACATAACTATGGGTTTATTTCTTGTATCAGATATATCACAGATTTATTAGTGACAGCAACCATCAATTCCACCTTTCAATGTAGGAAAAAAAACAAGAAATGAGAAAGAAACAGGAGATTCAAAATTACCATTGAGTGCAAGTGGATTGGCCAGCTTAATCAGCGCTATATCATTTCCCATTGTTTTTGGTTTATAATTTTTATGGTATATAATTTTGTCCACTAAGTATGGATTAACATAGTTATCTTCCAGTGTTAGAAAACCCACTTGCACACTCCAAGCTCTAGGCAAGTACAAACTGAAATAAAGACATTAGAAGAAGAAAATGTTAGTACCTCTCAATGTTTAGAATTCTCTGCTAGACGTTTATGACCCGTTTTTGGCCAATACCAAATCCATTCTAGCACAAGGCATCATTTCCAAACATGAGATGGACCCACAACTAAAATGAAGCCACAGATGTCTAGAAATCAAAGCTCAGTCCTAACTTTCTCCCCCTTTCCCAGTGCAGCTGTGCCAAAAAACTGGTGTGCTTTATGCAGTGGAGAGAGGCAGATTAGGAGCCTGATCAGGAACTCACATATTGTCCCAACCCGCAATGGGTCTCCCTGGCCAATTTTGCTAGAGCAAGTCCAAAAAGAAAAGGGCAGTTGGAGGCAGAAAAAATGGAATGTGGGATACAGTGCATGCTATCACTGCTGGATCCCCCAGTCCCACAGCCTCCCCACCCAGTTTTGCTCTCTCTCCTCCCCAGTTCCACCCTCCCCTGCCCCTTCCTACTTCCTGGGGTGGCTTACCTGCTTTTCTGGGCAGCTGGAGTCCTGTTAATGCCGGCTAGCACATCCAACAGTAAAGGCAGATCAGGCCTGTGAAGGGGGTTAGGGTTCGGCACGTGCTACTGCCACTGAACCTGCTCCATCCCAGGCCCAATCCATCCTCCTCTCTACCCCTGTTAATTTCCTGTCCTGCCCACCAACACCCCATTTCAGCCCCCTCCCCGCCTGTTGCAATTGCATTTGCAACACTTGTAAGGCTGTCGGAACACTTGTTCCAGCGGTGTAAACAGCCCATAGCATTGGGCTTGATAAGCCCATCAAGATGAGAGCCATGATGGTTAGGGACAAAAGTGAGCTGAAGTGAAAGGCAGAAAGAGTATTCACCTGGATACATAATGAACCAAAGCCACTGACATGGGTACAACCAAGCTTGTGAAAGCGCACAGCCAACTAGATGGGCCACTTACTCATAAACACAGTGAGCTGCTGTGACAATCCACCAGGGGGTGATGACTGATCCACCACACAAATGATATCCTTGAAACTGAAGGCTGGCCTGCCATGGCCACTGCTGGGGCAATGATTCATTTCCACCCACGATACGAGGGGAATACCTGGATCTAGTGCCGCATACTGTAAGAAAAGGAACACAGAGTTAAAGACGTAGCTAAAGAAGTTCAGGAGAGGCGCAACTGCACGAGGCAATAAGCTTTAGAGGGGCAACAAGCTGAACTTGACAGTGTACAAAACTGTGAAAACCTTGGTAAGTACGAATAATACCATCATGTTATATACAGCAGCGTCATGCAACCGGAACGCTGGGCGGGAGGAACGGCTGAGCGGCAGCCCGCCCGTTGTGTACCGCTCCGTTTCGCCGTCTTCCCCGCCCCCGCAGGGGCGGAGAAGACGGCGAAACGGAGCGGTATGCAACGGGAGGGCTGCCGCTCACCCGTTCCTCCCGCCCAGCATTCCGGCTGCATGACGCCGCTGGTTGTATATCATTGGGAAGGTAATTTAGGGCACAATCCAACACCTTCTGTTGGACTGAGGCAACGTGCTTGCATTGGCCCAACATCACAATGTGAGGGTGCTGACTGGCACTTCCATGTCGGCACTATGGCTCTTGGCCAACACTAGCAGTAGCATTGGCCCAAGGTCGCTGGTGCAAGGCTGCACCAAGCCCCTTTGCGCCAGCCGAACTTGGCTGGTGCAAGGGCGGTTCTGGAAGGAGGGTGGGCAGGCAGGAGTTAGGAACAGAGTGGGGGTGGGTGGGCCGGTAGGCGTGCCAGACCAGGGAGGGAAGTGGTGCTGGGATACGGCTGGTAGGCCCTGATTTGGGCTACTTAGCAGGTGCAGATTCAAGGAACCCTATGGGGAGGCTGGAGCCTCCCCTGGGGCAAGAGTGCAAACGTGCCATTCCAGTGCAAGTTAGGATTGCGCTCTTATGCTGAAAGCAAAGAAACAAACTGTGTTGGAATATCTGAATTCTATCAAACTTTATGGCCAAAATGCCCAAGAAAATGCAATGCAACTGTGAGTTAGATTGTGTTTGGTTACTACACTTACTACACTTACCCAAACATTTTAAGGTAATCACATTGCCTGATGTACACTCTTCTCTGAAATGAAAAAAGCAATAGCCTTTAAAACAAATCTCTTCTAGCTTCTCTCTTTTCTTTAGCTACCAATCAAGTATCTGGAAATTACTTGTACTTTGATTCAGGGCGTAATCCTAATCAACTTTCCAGCACTGACACAGCAGTGTCAATGAAGCTTTCTGAAGGCCTTTTCATTGGAAAATCAGAAGTACTACTTAAAGGCCTTCTGGAAGCTTCAGAAAGCTTTAGGAGGCCCCACTGACATTGTGTGAGGCTCCAGGTGAGTGGGTGGTGGCAGTCTTGGGGCAGGCAGCAGTCTGCAAATCTGGCCGAATGTGGCCATAGGATGCACATGGGCCAGGAACTCAACTGAGTTCACAGAGAAGTGTTAGGAGAAGTGTTAGGAGCTGCATTGCCCTTACCCTGGTGCTGGAAAAATTGGTTTGGATTGCGCCCTCTGTCTGTAAGTCTAAGCAAAAAATTGTTGAACTCGTCTTCAGAATAGTTGGACAGCATTAGCTTTGTTTATATAAATATGAGGCAATTGTGGAAAGGTTTAGTTTTTAATTTATTTATGTATTCAACATTAGCCAGGCCTTTCCATGTGTATGGAGATCCCCATGGAGCAGTGGGTCCCAAACCTTTTTAGAGGCCCTAGAGCAAGTTCATACAGTGGGCCGAATAGCATTCATGGTACTTGCTGAGGGCCAGAAGAGATATAATAAAGCAAAGGATAGCCAGAAATAAGCACTTTGTTCTCACGTTAATTAATTAGCTGCAAATGACAGAAGAGAAAACGTGCAAATCTTGATCATATATTCAAGTTGAGAGCCCAATTATCGTGATGGGAGACTGTGGGCGCAATCCTAAATTGAGTTAGGCCAGCATACGCTACGCCAGAAAAGTTGGGCCAGCACAAGGGACACTGTAAAGTATGTTTGGACCACTCTCGGAGTCAGAGAGGCCAGCACACAGACGTGAGCCATCCTCACGTCATGGGGCAGCAGTGCTCCGCCCACCCAACAGCAGTTTGTTTAACCCTTAATACGCATAGCCTAATTTGCCTTGTCAGGTTTGCGAACCACCCAAAATTGGATCACAGCCCACTAGTGGGTCCCACTAGTTGGGAACAGCTGCCATTGGGCATAAGTAAACTATTCCTCTTCCTCCCTTTTTTTGCTAGCTCAGCTATGAAAGGACTGGATAAGGGTCAGCCAGGCCCCATCACAGGGCACACCAGGCCCCTAAATTGCCTAGGGCCAGTAGTAGAAATGGCACAAGTCAGTGGAGAGACTCATGCCATCCTTCCACCTGGCACCCACATCTATAAATGGAATTGGGTCCCCTGTATTGCATTCCTCTAAAGCAGGGGTCTGCAACCTTTTCAAGCAAAGGGGACGGACATTCTGCAATGACATAATCATGTCACTGCCAAACGTCCAAGTTGCCAAGTTCCTAGAGTGGCTATGTGGGGCGCAGCTTGGAAGGCAAAATCTCCTGCCCAGTTTGCCATGTGCTGGACAGGGCATGACAGAGTTGCCTGCCCAGGCTAGTAGGGTCCCTGCTCATGAAGACTGCAAAACAGTGCTTGGCATGCAAGTACATAACAGTAGGCTCGGCAATTCCTTGAGACTATTCCAGGAGAAAGCATCCTGTTCCCCTCATTAGTTAATTTAGGCTTTACATTTCTCCTTTTAGTAAAGCATCTGAAACATACCGCAAAGAAGTTGCATTCTGTGGAGCTGTTAAGCGATCAGCTGATAACCACTGGTTTGGAGTAACAAAATACCTCTGAAATTCATCCTCAATGGCAACCACAGGGAAGTCACCCGAACTTACAAAACTGCAAATAAATTAGAATTATCTAGCACATTCCAATACAGCTTTAACATTTCTTTTGCTTGTCTGATTAGTACTCGACCTGTTTCTAAAACTCTAAATAATTTACAGTAAACTGTTCAAACATTATGGGATACTCCCAATGTCAAAATCACAGAGGATCATGGGAACAGAGTATTTACCCATTTACTGCTATGCCACAGTCCAAGTGCATATGCCCTCCTTTCTAAATTTGCTATTAGCCCTGGAAGAAGTCCTGCTTGACTTGACAGGTGTGGGTCCTTGCAATGCCAATCCCACTCACATGATTGCAGTCAAGTAACCAACATGTTGTGCAGTGGTATGTCTAAACCAACAAAGATTTATGTAACCAAAATGAAACTGTCCAATTCTAGACAACGTTCTTCTAATCTAATGCAATTCAAGGCCCAATCCTATCCAATTTTCCTGGGCTGATACAGCTGCAATGCAGCCCCGAGGTAACAAATGTTCCCTTACTTTGAGGAGGTCTCCATCACTTTCCTTCCACCTCAGGATGCAGCACATGCCCCATTGGCATGACTGCATCAGCGCTGGAAAGTTGGATAGGATTGGGCCCTAAAGTCATCTTCAGAAATTGCACTGATGAATAAGTAGAAAAAATTAAAATGTCAGCACTTCATGAACAACACCCCACCTACCCACCCTGCTCTCTATCATATAATTTTTGGAAGTCAGATTTAATGAGAGGGCCTTGATTTCAAAGCAACATTTTGACATGCAAAGCTTTCTTCTAAAACTCTGGATCTTGTCATTTCCACAGTCATTTAGCAATCCTTATAGTCCTGTGCAATACCTTGAGAAACCTAAGTATTTACATGCCACTCTCCCGTAGTTATCGTTCCAGTTATCTGAACACACAGTCCTCCACGTTCCAGAACTGAACACTTGCAACACAGCCTTCCTGCCACTGAGCCGGACTGTGAGAAGCAAAAGAAGAGAGTCAATTGATTTGTATATCTAAACAGTGCATACAACTGGCAGTTGTCTGAATCAAGCTTGTGACCAAACAGAAGATCAAATCTTCAGATGTACACACCTTTTTCCAGCTTGCCTTCGCCTACACAAACTGCTCCTGGTATGCATCATTTTTAGAGCTAGAAATTGCCCCAATATTCCAGACATTGTAAGGCAAAAATCCTACGTGCATACAAAATTACTGTAGGAAGCAAAGGCTGGAGGTGTTTGTTTTTGTTAAAAATGCATAAGGGCACAATCCTAACCAACTTCCTGGCTCTGACATAGCTGTGCCAATGGGGCATGTGCTGCATCCTGCAGTAGATTAGTAGTCACAGAGACCTCCTCAAGGGAATGAGGGAATGTTTGTTCCCTTACCTCAGAGCTGAATTGCCCTTACCCCGGTGCTGGTTGGTTAGGATTGTGCCCTAAAATAGATTACCTTTTCAATTAGAAATAATACTGTGGCTGCATCTGCTGACACTGTATCACCTTTATCACCTACCTAGTATACTTTAAAAGTATTTAAACTTAATAAAAATAAGCACTTGGAATGAGAGGGGGGAAAAACACCACTTTCTGCCTTTCAAATAACAAAATCTGAGGGGAAAATAGCACCATTTTCAAACAAACCTAGCAATGGCAAATGATTTGTGAATATTCCATGAATTTGAAGGCATATTCCCCCCCCCCAAAAAAAATATCAAATATATTTCCTGGGAGGAACTCAATTCTTAGATACAAATTATGTGTGTGTGTGTGTGTGTGTGTGTGTGTGTGTGTGTGTGTGTGTGTGTGTGTGTGTGTGTTCCAGCATAACTCTGGAATGCCTGGAGCAATTGACACCAAACTTGGTACACATATGCCTTACGATCTGGAAAGAAATACTGCGGGGGTAAGACACCCCTAGCGCCCCTAGGGGTGGGGGTGTGAAGGGGGTGACATGTAAAAATAATCGAAATCGGCCAATGTTAGTGTTGAACCCATAGTTTTTGGGGTCGCCGAGATGAACGGTGACGCTTCCAATGCCGTTTAAGTCCACATTCAGCCTCCATCAGCATGGGGGGTGAGAATGGGTGCAAGATACAGTGCTTGGAAATAGAATATCCGCAGCACGCTGATGGTGGCGTAGAGGACCCCTTTTGATTTCAGATTTCACAACTCATCCCACTTCTAGAAATACTGTGGGGGTAAGACACCCCTGGGGTGGGGGTGTGAAGGGGTGACATGTAAAAATAATCAAAAACGGCCAATATTAGTGTCGAATCCATAGTTTTCGGGGTTGCTGAGATGAACGGTGACACTCCCGATGCCATTTAAGTCCACGTTTGGCCTCCATCAGCATGGAGGGTGAGAAGGGGTGAAAAATGTCCAGAATGACTGGCATTAGTGTTGAATCCATAGCTTTCGGGGTCGCTAAGCTGGAATGCCTGGAGCAATTTACGCCAAACTTGGTGCACATATGACTTACACTCTGGAAAGAAATACTGCAGTGGTAAGACACCCCTAGTACTCCTAGGGGTGGGGGTGGGAAGGGGTGACATAAAAATAATAGAAAACGACTAATATTAGTGTCGAATCCATAGTTTTCGGGGTCACTGAGATGAATGGTGACACTCCTGATGCTGTTTAAGTCCACGTTCAGCCCCCATCAGCATGAGGGGGGGGTGAGAAGGGGTACAAAATGAAATGTCCAAAACGACCGACATTAGTGTCAGATCCATAGTTTTCAGGGTTGCTAAGCTGATTGGTGACATTTAAGCCCAAGTATAATCGAATAGAATGAACAGAACTCTGTAGAACCTTCTAGAACTTTTTAGAAATCGTTATGCCCCGGTCTTGGACTCCAATCAAAATTTCCCATGTTACCAGGCATAGTCACTGAATACAAGTCTATCGATACGTAGAAGATGCCTATGAGGTCGTCAATTTCCCATCAGACTTCCTGATGGGATCAACTCACTTGATCCGGCTGGATTGCCACCACATCGTCTTTTACTTGCAGTGGGATCTCCAATTATTTTACTACAGAACCTCAACCCACCAAAGCTTTGCAACGGCACAAGGCTGTGTGTCAAGAAGATGCTGGGTACTGTAATTGAAGCGATTATCTTAACAAGAAAGGGGGAGGGTGAAACAGTGTTTATCCCACAGATAACACTCATTCTGACGGATCTCCCTTTTCACTTTAAGAGATTGCCATTTCCTGTGAGACTTGCATTCTTGATCACGATCAGCAAGTCACAGGGGCAGTCTATTAAGTACTGCAGAGTGGATTTGAGATCGCCATGTTTCTCCCACAGACAACTTTATGTTGCTTGCTCAAGGGTGGGTTCACCCAAGAATTTATTTATTTCTTGCTCCTGGAGGTGAAACTAAAAATGTTGTTTATAATCAAGTTTTGAGTTAAATTAATATTATAGTGAATTTGTAAAAGATTTTACTTTATAATTTTATACTGTACTTATACTTTTAATTACCTGTACATACAAATACTTCGATTTTACACTATATATAGAATTCATTCCTTTTCCTGTCTAATAGAAGCTTGGGATAAATAAATACATGGGCAACGCTGGGTAAGGACCTGCTAGTCTATAATAAAAATAAAGTTACCACATCTATATTCATCCTCTCCATCTTTACAGTCAAAGACACCGTCACACCTTGAAGTTCGGTCAATACATTGAAAGGAAGACCTGCACCGAAACCTCCCCATGCAGTTGAAGTGAACTAGCAGAACAGGAAACAGGATGTTAATACAGCGGAGCCTCCATTTTATTTTATTTTATTGTACTGTGGTTTATGTACTGTATTTTTTTAAATGAGAGCACAGTTCCTTCTGAATAGATTAAAACACCACTCTGCATCAGAAACAATTATAAAACATTCTGTGGGTTGTTGCACAATACTGTTTAACTTTATCATGCCACCAACAAAATAAAAATGGCGCATGGTTTGGCTGCCCTTCGGCACTGGCAATCCTAGTTTATACTTGCTCAGTCTTTATGCGCATGTGTGTGTGTGTGTGTGTGTGTGTCTGTGTGTGTGTGTGTGTGTGTGAAAATAGTAAGCAGTGGCAGTCCTGCTGTTGGCTGAGGGTGGGCAAATGGCACTGCCACTGCCACTGCCTGGCACTGCCTGGCACTGCCACTCCTGGCACTGCTACTGCCAAGCACTTTAAGGCCGGCGCCTCTGCCACGCCAGCCTTCGAAGAACTGGAAGTAGTGATTAAAGGCTGTCCGAAAGCATTTAAAGGAATGAATGGCAAGGAATGAATGGAATGAATGGCAGGGGATGGAAGCATGCAGGGAGGGGGAGCGGCAGCTTGCAGACCTGGCCACTGGGCAGCCAGAGGGCCAGGAACACGACTGAGGGCAGAATCCTGACCTGGAGTTAGGCAGGCACAGTTAGGCTAGCAATGTTTGGCCGGCACCAGGGCTACTATAAAGCATGTTTGGACCACTCTGAGAGTCAGGGAGGATGGCCCAAGTCTGTGTGCTGGGCTGGTCTCTCTGACTCCAAGAATGGTCCAAACATACTTTACAGTGTCCCTTATGCCAGCCAAACGTTGCTGGCCTAACTGTGCTGGCCTAACTCCAGGTTACGATTGTGCCCTGATAGTAAGACAACATGCACTTCAAATCATCTAAGACTTAGGGCGTGTCTAGTGTATGGCAATGCCATTATCTGCTTCAGATACTTCTAGAGTTCTCAAATGTCCTCTAACCCACATACTACCATATTTAAAAGATCAAGGGAAACACATTATTTTTCCTTTTTTAACTGCTAGTTAACTGCTAGTAAAAGCTGGTAAACAATATGTTAAAATATAGTTAGTATCCATTTCCAGGACAAAACTGGAGTATTGAGAATGTGGGAAAGTGAATTTGAGTTGAGGTAAAGTTTAAGGGATGATTAATTGCTTCACCATATGCTTAGTTTGCAGTTAGACTCCCCAGTATTTTGGGGGAATTTGCATCAGGGAATCTGCTTGAGGGGTTACTTCTATTACTCCACTGTCATGACCTTTTTCCAAATCCTACTCAGATCTTACTCACACATCCATGGCTATTTTTTCTCCCCAAAAATAGTTGGGATTTCTAGACCGCCATCCATATATATATATATATATATATATACACATACACACACACACACACACACACACTAAGTCCCACTTAAAGCAATGGGACTTACTTCTAAGTAGACATGCCTGGTTTTGCACAATTGTCATAGAAGTCCATGTCGCATCTAGTTTGGTCCTGACTCTCACTTTGCATATGATAGGAAAGCACAAGTAGCATCTATTTCTTAAGTGCCAAAAGCTGTCAAATGTTTTAGGCGGGTTGTTTACTGCATGGAGTCATTGACACTTGTGTTTTCAGGCAATTGTGCTTTGCATACTTAGTCATTCTTGAAAATAGGCCAATCCTCACAACCACTTCCAGTGTGGCAACCACCAGTCATGCGGACTTCTAACTGGTAGTGTCATGTGCAGGCTGACAGCATGTCAAATACTTCCAAAAGACTCTCAATGCCACAGAGAGAGAGAGAGAGAGAGAGAGAGAGAGAGAGAGAGAGAGAGAGAGATCAGGTGCCCTAATACTCTCCTGTAGCTCCAGCACACTCTGAGCTATAAACACGGCAAGTACTTGGAGCAGGGGAGGAAACAGCTACCCAGGCAGTAAAATAGCCTTGAGGCTCAGAGAGCTAGTCTCATGGCCTCCTGCAGCAACCTGCTGCCCATACAGAGGGTGTGCAGCCACTCTTGTAACTTATAGCAGACAATATCATGGCACTGCCTCTTCTCCAGAGGCCTCCCATGTCCAGGAGGATTCTGGTCTCTTACTATTACCAATCTAGCTTGTACTGCCTGTACTTCCCTGTTCTTCCCAGTTCTCTTCCAGTACTGATCATGCAGGAAGCACAGAATTAATAGCAGACAAAGGCCTTCTCCACTGAACTTCCTGGCACTTCACATGGATCCAGAATGTGGCATATGCCATATACTTAGACATGATCACTGTCACATGGGGCAGCGGCAGCTGGAAATCAGCATGAGCCACACCGGAAATAGTTATGAGCAGAGCCATAACACTGCCCCAGCACTCGGGGCAGTGACATCACCATCACATGATGTCGTGATGTCACTTCTGGGTTCTCCCTGGAGGAGGGGGGTGCTCACTGCTGTGATTTCATGTGCCCCATATTCCTTCTCCTGTGGAAGCTCCCAGCCTCCATGGGAGGAGAAACTGGATGCACAAAGATTCCAGTCCCTCTTCTAGAACTAGGGTGGAGAATGAGGCAGTAATGCACCCCCCACTTGGTGTGGCACCTGTGGCAGGTTCTCCTCAGGCTCCTGCCCTAGTTACAAATCTGATCATGAGAACCAGCTTTAAGTGGCTACAGCAGACCAAGGGTGCAATCCTAACCAACTTTCCCTTCCCGGGGTAAGGGCAATGCAGCTTGGAGGTAAGGGTACAAACATTCCCTTACCTTGCAGAGGCCTCCATGACTGCAAACCCCCCCCCCCCCACTGCAGGATGCAGAACATGCCCCAGTGGCCCAACAATGCCAATGCTGGGAAGTTGGCTAGGATTGTGCCCTGAATTATGCCAATCATCTTCTTAAGCACCATCTCTCTCTCTCTCTCTCTCTCTCTCTCGCTCTCGCTCTCGCTCTCGCTCTCGCTTTCACTCAGATCTCTTAATGAGAGATTTGAAATATTGACATACAAACTTTGGTGGCATGTTCATCCGCTTCTCAGCAGGGGACTCATGAAAAATGCAAACTCCTGAATGGTTAATTGAGAACCTAATAAATAAGTGATTGGTACTCACCACCCAGGCCAATGGCAACTGCTATGATTACCGTGAGTAATAAGGCAAGAATAACTGGAAGCAGCCTTACTGGGATTAAAAGATGGCACTGAGGTGGGGGGCTCTCCTCTGGAATTGAAACAGAAAATGTGAGAAACAACGCCTTTCAATAAAGTGCATGCAATGTGCGTTTCTGCACTCAGTTAACAGTGTTAAATTTAAAAGATTAGCTATTGACATTGGTAGGACTGTATATGCTGAGGCCCTGCTTATATGTTACATTACTTCAAAGCTACCCTTTCCTTATGTGTCATTCTTGCTATCTCTCAATCCTTTCTTTCTAGGAATGAACAGATCCAATTAATTCCATGTTGCAAAGTTTTGACAGAGTGTAAATGGTTTCTGCCCTACAGTAACACACAGAACAGAAATGAAAATGGTTTTAAAATCCATGCCAGGCAACTCAGAGATGTTCTGTGCATACTCCGAGGCCTCCAGTCTACTGAGCAAAAAGTGAAATCACTACCTCTTCACCAGGGCTGGCCTTAGGGCAAGTTGACCTAATTTTGGCCAAATCGGGTCCTGTGCCTGGAGGGTTCCCACATGGGGCCAGCAAGCAGAGCGCTCACAGCCACAGCCAGCACTTCATTCATTCAGCCAGCACTTCACAGCCAGCTGACATTCAGGAATGGAAACTTCCATGCCAAGGCATAGTGAGGAGAGCATGGGGAATGGTGCATTGCCACTGGACAGCCCTCCCACCTGCCCCTGGATCCAATTGACATGAAATTGGGGGGGTCCTGGAAGCAGTTGGTGGTGACACCGCTGCCGGGTGCCTTACCAGGGCCGCTCATACTATGTCTTACCATTTTCATTCTCGCTGGGATCTACTTTTGCTTGCTGTATGCAGAAAAATCGCTTGTAGAAGAGGCAGAGCTCAGCACTTGGCAGTTCAGCTTCTGCAACAGAGACTATTTCAATGGAGCCAGGATTGGAATCTGTTTCTAGGACCTGAACCAGCAGAGAAAAAAAGACGTTTACTGCAGGACATTGTGAGATCTGTGCAATGGCAAATCCATTGTCCAGAAAGATAGAAAGGCCAGGCCAAACTACTTATATCAGTGGTTCTGAAACATTTTAGCACCAGGACCCACTTTTTAAAATGACAATCTGCCTGGGATCCACCAGAAGTGATGTCATGGCTGGAAGTGCCATCATTGTGACACCAGAACCTGCAGCTTTCCTGAGAAGGCAGCAATAAGTTGGGTTATTTCTCAGCCATTTTCCAATAACAAAACTAATCAGAAAGGGAAAAAATGCTGTTTTACAACCTTGACACAAGCAAAACAACCACACAGCCCTCCCCCTTTCCAGCATCCCATCTTCCCATCTTCTCAATATAGCTGCTCTCGGTGCTTCGCAGCCCACCTGAAGTTGACTCGCGACCCACTGGTGGGTCCTGACCCACAGTTTGGGAACCACTGACTTATATCCTTGCTCAACATAGGGCCACCCCTTAGTCAGCATATATTTTCAGTGTATGCTCTTTAATAAAATCAGCTTTAGGAAATGGCAATCCTTTAGAAACTTGACATTTTAGCCTGGATCAACTGAAATTAGTACCACCTCAAACTGCGTGAAAAGCAGTGTACTTTTTCAGGCACAAGGTGTTACCAGAATTTTAGAAAATCTTCCTCATTCTCAATTGTCTCGATGCAGAACATTGAACAGCTGGCCCTTGATTAGAGAATGTAAACTAATAAACTATCTGTACTGACATATTGCTCAAGCCGACATTTGGCTACATTGTTCTAAGTTGCCTTCCCAAGAAGGGCAGACCAATTAATGCAAAGATTCTTCTCCTTTTAACGACCCATTTAAAATGAGGAATGCATATAGCTTCCTCTCATCTGATCTCCTGTGCCTCCTTTTACATTTACAAAAGGATATTTTGCTTTGGCACTGTTTATAGAAATGGTTGTAGAAATCAGTGGAAAATGTTATTTGAGGCAACTGTTTATGGTTTAGCTCTTTTTTTCCTTCCACAAGAAGGCTTTGGAGTGGATCCCAAAGACAGACGCACAGAGAAAATGCTGCATCAAGATGGAAAATCCATGCAGTTCTTTTCAAGAAATATCCCTGGGCATAGTACCATCCTTTCAGCTCTTGCTCATGTATCTTTCCTGAAAAAAAGGCTTTGGATTTTCCAGACCTTATCCTAAGCCAAAGCTCACTGAGCCTGAGCCTGATATACAGACCTGGGACATGTGAAGTCGTCATAAAGAAGACAGTGGCAACAATCCAATATCGAGTTGTGTCTCCTTGACATCAGTGGGCTCTGAACACACATAACTCCATGTTGATTGTGGCCACTTCCTTTGTGGCCACTGTCCACTATCAATGAGTTGCCATAGCTGGCTCCCTGTATCTGGAAAACTTTCTGGTCAGAGGAGGTTGTACTTCAGGGCAGCTTGTGCCTGGCTCTTTCCGTTTCAGAAAGTAAAAATGGGGACTCAGTTCATGCAGAGCATTAACCAGCTCTGCTGGGCCTGGCTCTTGCCCCCACAAACTGAAAACATACCCTAGAAGGCTTCCATGCCAACCCTGGCTTGTGGCTGCCATTGCAGTAGACACTTCATTGTGGCAATCAAGCTTCTCTGTTGGGTAATTTGTCCAACGACAACCTTTTCCTCAAGGAATGCTTGTTAATGTTATAAAAATGCCACGTTTCTTACTCACATGTCTCAAAGCCAAATGATATTCTCAAGAAAATAGTTTGCAGATTGAACGAATAGGGCACAGGCCATCAGATGTAACTCCTGTGCAGGTACTGTTGAAATGAATGTGTGCTTGCAGCACTCCATTTCAATTTTGAATAAATAGCTCAGAAAACATTGACAGAAAAGATGGGACACACACTGTACGGAATTGTCAGGCCAGAGCTTTGCCTTTTCGCTCTACCTAGATACTTATCAGTTAGGTCAAGGACATTCTTGGCCCTCCTGTGGCAACTGCCCAGTTCTCTCTGCGGAGGCTTGCCTCATCCTTTGAGAACGAACCCCTCTAAAGAAGCAGCTTTGCAAAGCGTGGCATGCAGTGGAGGAGCAGAAAAGAACCTTTGACGTTCCACTTACCTCTTCCAGTGAAGCCATTGTTCCAAGCTAAATTGCTTTCTCTTTTCATTATAAAAATTAACCAGCCAGAGATCCCGCAGCCTGCTCTGCAAATATTTTCATGAATCCATCTGAAATTGCTCGCTGAATCATTGTAGCAAAAGACATTCTTACTGGCCTCAGTGTAATTCAACCTGCCTGACGATATCAGGTAGCCTAGAATGGCATCGGGCCAGAGCTCAGCAAGGCACAAAAGCAGCAATCCATTTAATGAAAGGTAATCAGGAAAAGTGACATTGTGATATTTGCAAACATTTTCGAGCAGATCTCTAGAAACTGTGCCAGGTGTATACTTGCCTTTTGTTTTCAACCCAAAAAGGTGACATTGTTTCTTAAGTTGGCAGCTATCTTCATCAGTTCAAAGGGGCCTGCCTGGGGTGTAGCAGGGAGCAAAAGATGCACCCTAGATAATATACAATTTCAGTAATAGAGAAGAGGCGTGCTTCCAGAAATGCTGAAAACATAGCAGTGGGTGGATTTCAGCTATCATCAACCAGGAAAGATATTTTCAGATATACATAATGATCTAGAAACAGCAATCCATAAGTGAAAACAAGAGGCTTTTTGCTACTAGGAGCCAAAAGATGGCCTCAGAGAGGGATAGTACATCTTGTGCTTTCTAGGGGTGCACACACAGTACTTTTGCACCACCCAGTGCAAATGATGTCGTCCAGTGCACCAATGATGTTACCCCTATGCAGTGGTGTCATTCAAATGATTTAGGAACAGGAACTCACTTTTGATTGGCACTTGTCAGGAACCCGGAACCAGCCACAGAGCCTGTTAGGATCCAGAACACCCGTTTTGGTCCGTTCCCCCTGAATGACATCACTGCTCCTATGGCTCTGTCCCATTTGGTTTTGCTCTTGTGAGGGCAGGGCTGGCTTTCCAGATCAACCACTCAGCCATGGTGCGCCATCCGCCTGCCTCAGAGGTGGAGGGAGGGTGGTGCAGGGGGTGACACGGGCAATGGGCGCAGTACAAGTGAGGCCACATTTTCCGGGGAGCCCTGTCCTCCCTTGCTCTCGTATCGGTCCTTAATGGAGCTATTCCGGGCACAGGGAGGCTTGGCCAGGTGATGCACAGGGGAAGGGCAGCCGTGCTGGGGACTCAATGACAGTGTCCTGCTGCCAGGCATGCTCAGAACTGGGAATGGCTCTGGCCTGCCATGGTGTCTCTGGACCTGCCAGCTTGCCATGAACAAGCCACTCACCACAGTGCTCACATGCCATCCATCCACCGTGGCGCCTCTGGTGTCACCCCCTCTGATGGTGTCACCCGATGCTGTCCTTACCCCCTGCACCCAGCTAGTGACGCCACTGGCACAACACACATGCACGGTCAAGTAGAAGGAGAATGCTATCACCTCTGACAGTACTGATTATGTGATTGAGAAGGAGGTGAGCTGGATCATTACCTCCCCACCCCAGATAAGTGCTCATTGCTAAGAGAGTGGAGGGCACTGATGATCTGCTCCAGGGTGAGAAAGGCTCCTTTGCCAAGAACCTCGCTATTCTTTGAGGTCCGTAATATTTTGGCACAGCATTATATGTAAATGGAAGTAGTTAAAAGCCACTTGTGGCATATTCTAAGGGTTGCAGATGCAGCCCTGCTTCAATCAGGCGAGGACAAGGTTGCACTGGCGGAACTATGCAGTAAGGAGTGGCAGGGTTTGCTGCTTGGACTTGCTTCTGCTGAGGTGACAGAACAGAACTGGGCAGGATGTCTTTGTACTCTGACTTACATGCATGCAGGAGTGGCGTTCAAGGCTTGGCTAGGTAGTGCTCTGGCCAAAGGTCCGTCAGAGGACAAATTGGGCTGGCCCAACTCCTCAGTCTTCAGTACTGGTAGCACCCAATGTGGCATCAGGAGGCAGGTGCTATGAGTCCCAGCACAAGCTTTCACTCCAGGCGCCAGGACTGCATATCTACCTATCAACAAGGGAGGGAGGATACATTATCTCAGAGCCTTAGCCCACAAGGCCTATCAAGAGAGATGAACTTCGGTTTCACTTTCCCTGGTTATTCAGCCCTTTCCTGAGAACGCTTACTGCCAGTGCCATGTTGAAAGTGATACTTTTCACTTATGCACTGGGTTTGACCAACTGTAAACTTCTCATTAGGCCCCAAACAGACTCAGTCATATCATTTCTCCTTCTTTCCTGCTTGACTCAGTATTGCTTTGAGTCATTTTTTGGTAGTGGCTGACCTAAACTCAAGGGTGGGAAACGGCAATGGGATCTACTATAGAATGCTGGACATGAAGACTGATGCCCACCTTCTGTTTATATCAGAGGCAATCAAAGGATAAATGACTCCAAGACTGGTCCAACATACTTTATGGTGTCCTTTGGGCAGGCCAAACTTTGCTGGCCTAACTGTGCCAGCCTAACTCCGGGTTAGGATTATGCTCTGCATTAAATCATGACCCAGGAAACTCTGGCAGAATTAGCTGATAGCAGTAGCATCCTTAGAGGGAAGGGAAGGGAAGGGTGCTGGACCTTGCTATATAAACCACTCCTCTCCCTCGCCATCAACAATTCTGTTGGCAGAAGCATGGAGGGTGGCAGAAGCATGGAGGAGCTTCTGGGTGGCAGAAGCATGGAGGAGGAGATGCTTCCTGTGTTCGCAGCCTGGAATGGCTACAACTGTTAGGGAGAGGAGCAGTTTACATGGCAAAGGCAGGCAAAACATCCCCAACCCACCCCCCACCCCGGGACACTGATAGGCCCTGAAATACACAGCACTGAAGCCTGCAGCTAATTCAGCGTAAGCTGCAGCTCATGCTGGATTTACCATTTACAACCATGGACATAAAAAAGAGAGGCAGAAATGTTGCCTTCATTTTTTCCCTTTCAGCCTGCCTACAGTAATGGTTTTTAGAACCACAACTTGCTGTAAAAACAGGATATCAGCTTGTGTCAAAAAGATCGGAGGAGGTTTTGAGGTTTGGTGTTTTATCTTCACAGCCTCTGCCTCTCCACTCTCTTGCTCTCTTCTTTGCACATTTCTCGACAGACATTCACAGAAGAGAAAGGAAGAGATGGCAGAGGCTGAGGTGCAGGTGTATGCGAAGGTCCTGAACAAGTATAAAAGTCGAAGTACCCAGACCTTACTGGAACTTCTGCTGATAGCTGGGTTCCCGGCACACACAGCGTGAGTACCTCTGCTGTTACATTACCACAAAAATCCTCTCCTCTCTGCTTTTAAGACCTCGTAACCTAAAAGGCTGTGTGGGAGGCCCACTGAAGAATCACCCCCTTTGATAATACAGCAAGTTCAGCTCTTGCGTATCACTAAATACATTTAAGGTCAATCCTGATCGAAAGGAGGGAATTATTGAGGATTTTTTTAAAAGTTCAGTCAAAACATATTAAACTGACATAGATTTGAACCTAGACATGGCAACTGTAAATTGTTTCGGATGGCTTGTGAGGGAGCATGATGCTCTGACAATAGCAGGCGAGTGCATCGTGGCCCACCCGGAAGCTTTAAGGCACCTTGGAAATCCTGATGGGGCATAACTATGGTTGTCGTTTAAAACAGGAGTTTTGCAAAACGGGTCACTGCCTCACTGCACTCACAGTCTGAAGTCGACACGAGGGAGACGACAGAGGAAGGAAGGAGAAGCAGGGAGGATCTGGGGAAGAAGAATCCGAAAGCTTGAAGGAGTGGCCTCCTCCCTTGCCGATGTCAGCAGCGGCTGTGCTGTGGCTGTGGCTGCTCCTACACCTAGTTTGTCCTAGCAGGCTGAATAGTAGTTGGAATTCTAATAGTTCATGTTTAGATTGACAGGGGTGGCCCTGGAGCCTGGAAGAGAGCTGTCTCGGCAACCATTTTTAGCTTTCAGAACTCCCTCTCTGAAAACGTACACCTGGCCTTGTTCTTGCCAGCCTTTCGTCACATAGTTACAACAACTATATTCTGGCAACCTTTTAACGTTGGTTTGAGTTGTGTAGAAACTGCTGCCTTTTGCTTTTCTTGCTGTGTTGTAGCTGTATTGCTGTGCTCTATTGTTTTGTTTTGTTTGTTTCCTGTGTAAGCTGGCTATAAATATATAGCAGGATATAAATGTCTATGGTAAAGAAATCATACTACGTAAATAACGAGAGAGGGATTGTGGGAGTTGCCCTCTGCCCTTACCAGTGTCAGCGTCCAATCCCTTCTTTGACCAGCTGGTACCAGATTGTGTAAGACCTGAAGATGGCTTCCTCCCAAGCAAGTGGAAGTAGAAAGAAACCACTTTCATTGGGGGTTAAAATTAAAATCCTGTGGCACTGAAAGTGCTGTTGCACTCACTAAGGGTGACACTGGATCAGAGACAGCCTTAGGGAAACGTGACCTATGTCATCACATTGGGCCCCTCGCTCCACTAACCCCTGCTCTGGAGTGGTGGATGGATCACCCACTGCCACAGCCAGCACCTGGCAACCTGGGAGAGTGGCGTGGTGAGCAGAGTGTTGGCTCTTGTGGGCCTGCCTGCTCTCCCTGAGATTGTGTGGTCTGAAATAGGCCATCTAGAAGTAGCTGGCAGTGACATCATCACCACAAGACTGGCTTGTCGCAGCTGCCTGGTGAGTGGAAGCCCACAGAGAAGATGAGGCCTCTGCATGAGCACCCCACATTGGGACCCACCAGCAATGCAGGTCCTTGGGCCAGTCCTGCAGTGGACCTATGCTCCACATAAATCCTATGAGAAGGTCCAGGTGGGCCAAGCAGGGGAATTAGCTTTTGAAAATGTTGAGGGAAGTACAGCAAAGAACTGAGCTGTATCTACATTCACCTTTTCTGGTGATGGCACCCTCCAGAGCAGAAATTTTCAACCTTTTTCATTTCATGGCACACTGACAATGTGGTAAAATTGTCAAGGCATACCATGCTGCTGGTGTGTGTGTGTGGGGGGCTCACATCCCCCAGTGGCTCTACTAATAAATGATCCTCCTCCAAACTCTTGCAATATTCATGCCACACCAATGTGCCTCGGCATACTGGTTGAAAATTGCTGCTCTACAGTTTGGTTCCAAAATTGTGACTCTCCAATGAAATCTGTGTGAAATTATTTAAAGTAACTTGAAACTAAATGTCAGTATGCCAGTTTTATTATTTATTTTTAATGAATTTTTAGTGTATCACACATACCACCTTTCTGCCAAATTATTCAAGGGTGTTTACAGTTTAAAATAATCGCTTAAAATGTAAGAGCCGAACTATCCAATACAACAAGTGTGCCATATGGCCCTTACCTGTGCTTGATCTTAAAAAAAAAGAAAAGAATAGTGAGTCTGGGAAGACCAAACTGGGGTAAGACCATAGGGAGGCTTTTGCAATTTGCCACCACTGTGGTTCTGTTCTTGATCACCCCTCTCAGCTCAGTTTTTACAGAGGGAAAAAGCCTTCCCACTGAAAGTGATGGAAGAGTTGAAAATGTCCAGTGTCCAGTGCACACTGGGTGGGAGACCATGATTGGGTTAAAAAACATGGTGAGAATGTGTCCCCTACCTCAGCCACAGTTCCTCACTTGCCACTATTTAGACACACGCAAAGAGGACCACATTACGTAACAGGGTGGGAAGAGGGAAACAAGCAAATTCCAGTACCTCCTCTTTCATAATGTCACAAGTTCCAGGTCTTAGATTTTCTTTTGAACTGAATCAATACACACCTACCTGAGAGTAAATTCCATTGAATTAAACTGGACTTACTTCAGAGTAGATATGCATTGTTCATCTGGTATTATACTGCATATTTTTAATATGGATTTAATATATTTAATATGATTGAAAACTATATGATCACACGTCAGCAGTCCATTTGCAGTGGCAGTAACACATGAATTCAAACTGGAAACACACACTCATAGGATTGACCCCTTTAAAAAATCCCATTCCTGGCTTTTTGACAGTAACCCTGTACGCAGAAACAAAATGAAACGTTTCCTGATTTATGACAAGAAACTGATGGGAAAAGCCGGAACTGCTTCATTTCTGCATGCCAGACTGTTTATAAATGCACAGAGGATTAAAACCCACATGATTAATCAACTATGATTTCTTGAACTAGGACAGCTCTCTTATTTGAATAGCTGAAAAGCTCATGAATACTAAAATGGAGCACTGGCAGGAACATATTTTAAAAACTTTTTTTAGGAATACAGTCTAAATTTAGACTTGTGGTAAGTCATAATGTTCAGAGAGTTTCCGCACAGTCCAAAAGAAAGGCACGCTGATTAAATGTGTTTGTGGCTTTATTTTATTGTAATGAGTTCATTGCACTTCCTTTAGGCTAAAAGCTTTGGCAGCTACTGGACACAAGACAGCAGAAGATGCAGCAAAATGGTATGTATGGGAATGCTATATACATAGCATTCCAGGTAACGGGCATTAGAAATAAGGTGATGCTACAAGATCACACCAAACTTGTATTAAATAATGGCATGAGAAAACAGGGGGTTTGGTAACGTATTTTAACAGGTCAAATACTTATTTGCACAATAAGCTGCTGGTCTGTGGACTGTTGCTGCTGGTGCAATTCCCAGAAGGCCGTGTGCCACTGACAGTACCACATAGATTGGCCACCAGTGTGGTTTTGCTGGCACTGGGGATGGAACGGGGCAAGGTTCAGGCCAGGATGGGAGCAGATTGGGAGCAGGAATGGAACAAATCTTGATAATATTTTAGGGCCTAATCCTATCCAATTTTCCAGCACCGGAGCTGCCACAGTTCAGTGCCAAGGTAAGGAAACAAATGTCCCCCTACCTTGAAGAGGCCTCTGTGGCCACTCCCCCACCGCAGGGTGCAGCACACATCCCATTGGCATGGCTGCACCAGCACTGGAAAATCGTACAGGATTGGGTCCTTAACCAGTAATCAATTTGGTGTGTACTTTTGGGAATAGCAGTTGCAATTCTAATACCTTATTAGTGGATAATGAGGCACCTTTGAAAATGGTAGCCATCCAGAATGCCTTAACCAGAATGACGAAATAAGGTGCACACCTTTGTGTATCTTGATAGGCTGTGTCTGTTGCCCTTTTTGTTATAGGCTGCATTGCCATTGCAATGATCCTTCCCTGGAAGATCCAATCCCTCAGGAATATGCCCTCTATTTGTGCCCAACTGGTCCTTTGAATGACAAACTGATGGAGTTTTGGGAAGAAACCAAACACCAATGTGGAAAAAACAAAGCCCAGGACATTTCCCCCCACATAACACTTTCAGAATTCTTTACGGTGAGTCAAACTGTGAGAGGATCAGAATTGAAGTGATATTCTGGCATCCTGGTTTTTTTCTATCTTCTTACTCCCGTCTTGATGTGTAAGGTGTGTGCAGTGCTCAAACTGAATCACAGAACCCGTTTTCAGTGCCTTTCAAATCCTGCAATATACGTTTCCTTTCAGTGTGAAGACCAAAAAGTTGAGGGTTTGTATGAAGCCCTAAAGAGAGCTGGCGACAAGTTCTCCAATGTCTTCCCATCAATCATCTCCTTATCACTACATTCCTCCAGCACCTACATTGGCTTCTTTGTTAGTGATGGCCCTGCAAATGTCATCAAATCATTCGCTACAGCTTTTGCCACGGAGGCTGCAGCTTTAGCAGGTAACAGCACTGGCCCACTGAAAGTCTTGAAATTTCCCATCTCTAGGGTCTAGGGAGGCACAGGTATGTCTGCAGATGCATAACTAGGGCAGAGCCTGATGGGCACATGACCCTGGCTCTACACCAAGAGGGGACTCATGACTCCCCTCAGACTCCACCCTAGTTACAGAGGAGGTGCTGGTGACTTCGCCCCTGTTCCTTCTCCTTCAAGGGGAAGCCTCCACAGGAGAAGGAATGGGGGTGCAAAGCCATTGCAGAGACCATTCCCTCCTTCAGAGAGAACCCAGAAATGATGTCATGATGTCATGTGACATTGTGACATCATTGCCCCAGGTGCTAGGGTACAGCATTACACCCCTGTGTATCTGCACGTACTGTAAGCAGAGAGGCCCTATCAACTGAAATGCCAGAAAAGACCCAGCATAAATTTTCCCACTATAGTTCTTGTTCATGTGTTCTTTTTTTATCTTATCAAACTGATTCAGGGCTAGACAAGAAGTAACTGTTAACGCCTGGGTGGTGTTTTTTTTCTAGAGAAACATGTCAGTGGCATCCCTATATGGGGGACAAAAACACTAAGTGTTGCACGAGCCTGAGCTCTTGTGTAACATGGCCGTACCCCCTCACATCCAGAACAATTTGGGGCTCAGAGAGCAAAGTCTCTGAGCCGGCTCTCCAAGCAGCTTCTGCAACACGTAACATTTTGCACACACACCCCAAGTAGGAACACTACTGAATTTGGTCCCCTGGCTTGTGTGTAACTTTGTGCCAACGTCTGAGCTTCCATGTGTGCCTTGGGATCCATTGGATCAAAGCCTCAATGTATGTATAGGGCCACTGGATCAAAGCTCTATCACACGGAATTTTACAGACTGGCAGCGCAATCCAACCCCACCTGCGGCTGACGCTAGCCACTTGTGCCAGTCAAGCGCTGTTGTGAACGTGCCGTAAAGCACATCCGTGCCAGTGCTTCTGGCGCAGGGCCAACTCAAGCAGTTGTGTCAGTCCTGCAGTGCTGGAGTACTCCCGCGACAAACTACTCCTGCGCCAGTCGAGTTTGTCTGGCACAGAGGCTATTCTGAGTGGGGGAAGCTGGAAGGGAGGGCAGAATGGGGCAGGGAGGGTGTTCTGGCAGGCAGGGAGGTCTGGGGAGGAGGTGGAATCTGGATGCAGCCATTGGGCCACATCCAAACCCCCATCACCAACTCACACAGCCCCAATGCGGGCCATGTGGTGTGCTCAGACCTGCGCTTGTCCCATAGGCTGGCTCCTACCCTGGGGTAAGGGGACGATGTGCCCTTGCCGCGTGGAGGCTCCAGCATGCTCCTAAACTGCACTAAATACAGTGTAGGCCAGGAGGCCGGCCTGTTCCAGCACAGATTAGGATTGCACTCTAAAATTAAGAATAATGTAATGATAACTTCTTTCATTTGCTGGTTATTTTATTTGTAGATTGCAGTGTGAAGCCTTCAACAAAGCAACTCCATCTTACATTAGCCAACAAATTTTATCCCCACCATCAAAAGACTTTAGAGCAACTAGCCAAATCAATCAATCCTAAGCAAAGCTGCCACTGGACAGCAGTTCTGTACTCCAGAGACATGCGCTTTGTACATTATCAGGTACTTTACGAAATACCTTGCACTTTTAAAATGAAAAAAATCTGTCTGGGTGATTAGCTTTTAGGGCACAAAGTTGTACCTTTTTTGGGGGGGGGTAAACATTGTGAGAGCTGGTGTGGTTAGTGCATTGGGTTAGGGCCATAGAAGCCTGGGTTCAAATCCCTACGAAGACATAAGCCCTCCCTGACAGCTCAATCCTAACTAATAGGACTAACTTTATGACTGTGCTCCTACTTCTTTTGCCATCATTTGAAAGAAAATCATCAAAATGCGTCAAATGCAGGTTCTTTTTGAATTTCAGAAGACACACCTCATTTTTACTCTTTATTTTTTTAAAAAATGATTTCTCCCAGATTTTGAGAGCTGTATTCCAGTATAAACCCCAGAATATTGACGAACTGATGCTGAATTGTGGGGATCTTATCTATGTTGACCGAGCACAACAGACTGAAGCTTGCAATGGTTGGGTGATTGGGATCTCCCACCGGACGGGATGCAGGGGATTCCTACCAGAAAACTACACAGAGAAGGCCAATGAGTCGGATACTTGGGTCAAGCACAGGTGCGTGTCACTCAGCTTCACAGGATGTGTGCATAGCTGTGCATATCCTTTGCTATTGGTTGGGTGAAGTGATAATCGTATGCATACTTTCTTGGGAGTATGCCCCATTGAACACAATGGGAACACATGCATAGGCTTGTGCTGGCAATGGGGACAGGAGAGTTCTACTACGACACTTTACTTTTAGTAATTAAAGCAAGCCTGAGCAAGAGCTTCTTGTTTTCAGTGTGGTGAACAGGAATTCCATCCATTCCATTGGCCCTGGCTCCGGAGTATAGCATTGGAGCAAATGGTGATTCAAACAGTCCCATAAACAAAAGCACCTCAAATCTCTAGTATTCCTTCTTTATAAAGAAAGTGGCTTTATTAAAGATGGCTCCGGAAACTACGTATGGCTCCAGAAGATTATGAACACAACACAATGTGATATTTTCATTGACTATCACTAAAAACATGCATGGGGCTCATTCACTGAGAATGTTGAATAAAAGTGTTTTCTGTGTTCCAAAATACTGTTCTTCAAAAGTCAGCTGTGAATTCAGCATCACGTGCAAGGACATCATGTTCTGTCATCATAGTGGGTAATCTCATGACCTTCTTCTACATAGTATAGACCAGTGTTATTCAAACTGTGGGTCGGGACACACTTGGTGGGTCGCGACCTGATGCCAGGTGGGTCGCAGAAAGCTGGGAGCAGCCATCTTGGAAACTGCGACCTTACTCTTGTTATATCCCTTTTGTAAGTGTTAACAGTTTGAATTTTCAAGTAAGAGTGTGTTGTTTTTTAAATTGTTTTTAGTTCCGTGCTTTTACATTATATTCTGTCCTCATCCTGCTTTCAGTCAGGGATGTTTCATGGTTGTACAATTGCTGCAGTCCAATAATGCCAATTTGCATTTCAGGAGAGTCATTTTGTTATGTTATGACAGCAGTTCCTGCTTGATTATGTCACTTCCTGTAATGACATCACTTGCGGTGGGTCCCGACATTAGTGCCATTCTAAACAATGGGTCCCTGTCTAAAAAGTTTGAATACCACTGGTATAGACCATGTGTTTGGTTTCAAGAGGAAGTTCCTCACTCTTTTCTTCTTCCTCTCCTTCACTGGCATCCAACTCTCTCTTGCAGAGAATACATTTTCACTCCAGCTTCTGGACAGCAACCTAGGAATCAAAGTGAACCTAGCACTAAACTGAAATGCCCAAGTCCATTGCCAAGGAATGTAGCCAAAATGTTTGGTTTTCAGGTGAGTACTTTTTAAACGTCATTCTCTTGACTGTATGTGTGCAGAAACACCAATGTACAAAACAGGTTTATGTGCAAGTATATTGGGAAACTGTTTTGTTTCATGAGCTGTAGATTAAAGGGCAACACCTTTGCCAACTAGGTTAAGAAGCACCCTCTTGAGCAGGGGGACAGCAGCTGTCCCTATTCAACCCCGTCCTACTGATGAACTTCTTAGAGGTGTCTGGCCAATTTCTGCTGAACACAGAATGCTGCACAATAGACTTGTGCAGTGGCATAGCTAACTGTGGCACCTTGAACCTAAAAATGTTTACACACACACACACACACACACACACACACACACACACCCTCAGAAGCCCTTCTGGAGGCCTCTGAAAGGCACTTCCTATTTTTGCCACACACAAAAATGTCTTTCTAAGGCCCACAAAAGAGTTTCTGGGGCCTTCTGAGGCCCAAGATGGCCATATGAGGCATTCCCACACCTCAGAAGGCCTGCATTCATCAGCATTCATCATCAGGGATGAGGGTTTGCACACCCCATAGCCTGGTACCCAGGACAATTGACCCCTTGGCCCTCCTTAGCTATGCCACTGATCTGGTGTCCCAATTCAGTAATGGAATGCTTAGGGGTCTTATGCAGAACTTGCTGTGTTATTGCATAAGTAATTTTAACTGATCTTACCAATTGCTATATTCACATAAATGTGAAGGACATGATTATTACATTACTGCCAGTGACACAAATGACCATCCCACTGGTTGATACCCTAGCATAAAATTGTAAGCATGCTGATCTGTAGACATCATGCCAATGTAATCCCATATGAGAAACATCATTTAAACTTCTGATATGTAATTTTTTTTTGGGGGGGGGGATATTTGAATAAGTGAAGCTGCAGTGTAATTTTTTCCAGCTTTCAAAGAAAACTGCTGTACAAAAAGGTCTGTTGGTGATGCGTCACGGAGAAAGGATAGATCATGTGTTTGGGAAGTCTTGGCTACAACAGTGTTTTTGTCCAGATGGTAAGTGGAAGATGGGGAAATTTGATACAGCAAGTTTGACTTAGAGCAACATGCTATGTTACCAGTAATAAAAGAAAACTGATTAGCCCACTTGCTCACCCCACTAAGAACTTGTATTATCTACCTATGAACCCAAAGTATAACTTGAGTCTGAACTGGGGTTACTATGAGCACCAGCCCAGTCCTAATGGGACTCTGCACTGCTGGAACTTGCATTCTGAGGGGGCAGCAAGTTTTATGGCTGTCCCAAAATGGGACATACCAAATAGCACCAGCTGGCCACAGCTGCAAACTGTGAGCAGCTGGGGCTATGTGCCAGCAGCCTCCCAATGGGCCCTGGTACAGGTATGTCAACCCCAGGGGGACAAGTGGGAAGGTGGGTGGAGCAGGGTAGAGATTAGGACAAGGAGTGGGGCAGATCAAAGCCAGGAAGGGGTGGTATTGGCGGTGGCAGCATTGCTGATATCCCCAACCACCCCCAGCCTCAATCCGCCTTCCTGGGTCCACTCAGACATGCACCAGCTATATAGCTGACACAGGTCTGAGTAATCCAGTAGGGTGGCAAGGGCTGACTCTGAGGCAAAGGAACAAATGTTCCTTTACCTTGAGGAACACTTCATAGCTTGAAACTCCCCTGCAGGATGCAGTGCATGCCCTGTTGATGTGGCTATATTATTGTACATTATTGTACAGGAACAATGTACAATTATTATTGTACAGGCAGCATTATTGTACAGGAAGTTTGGTATCATTCCTAGTATGCACCTGTAGTATGTACCTCAGGGTCCAATACCATCCAACTTTCCAGTGCCAATGCAGCCACAATGCAGCTCTGAGGTAAGGGAACACACATTCCTTTGCCTTGAGGAAGCCTCCGTGACTCCCCCACCCCCCACCGCAGGATGCAGCACACTCCCCATTGGCACAACTGCATCAGTGCTGGAAAGTTGAATAGGACTGGACCCTCAGGGCCCAATCCCATGTAACGTTATGGTGTTAATGCAGCTGCAGTACAGCCCCGAGGTAAGTGAACACCTTGAGGAGGCTTCTATGACTGTCCCCCCACCACAGAATGCAGCACACAACCCATAGACCAGCAATGTTTGGCTGGTGCAAGGGCCACCGTAAAGTGCATTTGGACCACTCTCGGGGTCAGGGAGGATGGCGCACATCTGTGTGCTGGTGTCTCTGACTCTGAGAGTGGTCCAAACATACTTCACGGTGGCCCTTGTGCCAGCCACTTGTTGGCCTAACTGTGTGGACCTAACTCCAGGGTAAGATTGTGCCCTATGTTACTTAAACTGCCATAAAATAAATTCTTGAAAGAAATTAGATTATAGTAGTACAGTATATTTTAAGGATAGCTGGGTCATAATCTACCAGAAACATAGAAAAGGACTGGCTTTGCTGTGAAGGCTTTGACATCCATGGTCAAGCATTCTGTTTTGTTCCCAGGAAATTATTATCGAGCGGACCTTAATTTCCCTGCTAGTCTACCAAGCCGAAAAGATGGCATCAAGAGCTTTGAATATGACCCTCCTTTATCGTCCTGTGGCATATTCCAGTCTAGACTAATAGGTAAGCGATTTGGGATACAAATCAAGAAATTGGAGGGAATGGTTGTGAAAGAGAATACTGGGCTCTTCTATCTGTTTTCACACAGGTTTTCCGTGCATACCATGCTACTGTAATTGTTTATTTCTTCTCAGGTAATGTATCTGTCGCTGTTGTACATGCTGATGGAATGCGACTGTGCAAGTGTGATGGGCCTTCAACATTGCTAGTTTTTAAGTTTTAATGAGGGAATGTTTTAGACAGCTTTGGGTCAATCTGTGGGTTCCCATATTGGGAATGTATAGGATAGAGAGAGGTATGATTACCCCCGCACACCCAATGACGACAGACAACGGGGTTGGAATTATAACTGGCCATTTATTGAAAATGACAATGATAAATTGACTTGCAACAGGCAACTACAACATACTGGCTAACTGCTTCCTAATCAGGTGCGGGTTCCCTAGCTCAGAAGGGAGACGAACCTGGCCGTCTGCCACTTCAGATTCTCATTGGGCGAACCAACAACTCGAGGAGGAGCAGCCCAGAGGCTGATCCTACCTGCCCTCATTGCCCCCCGTTAGGGGACCCAGTCAGCTGGTGAGCAGAGCTGAGGGCGACCCCCCCAGCCCTGCCCTCCAGTGGGCGGGTCTACGCGAGCAAGTCCAAGAGCCGGTTGAGTATCATCAGAGTTGCCCGCATCTACCCCCCACCTTGCAGTCCCGGGCTGGACACCGAGAGCTTCCCTGTACTACCTGCCCTGCACCTTTCCTGCCAACCAACCTTGACTACCTACACCACCCGACACTACGCCCAAACCAGTCTGGGGTAGGCAAAAAAAAACCCACCAAAGGCCAATCTAGGTAGGGGTAAAAAATTCCTACCTGGCCCCCTAGTGGCGACCAGCTAATCTCAGACTAGCTTCAGGGCGGGTGGGTGGGTCGCCGTCCGGAGCCACAATGGGGCGAAGCAGGAGGAGCGCTCCAGGCACGGGGCAGGACCGCCCCCCCCCCGAGGCCATAGCAGCCAATGGCTGCAGCTCCCCCGATTGCCCGGCGCCAGGGAGGCGAGGGCAACCTTCCGTTAGCGCGGGAAAGCGCTAATGGTCATTTCTGGGGAACTGGGGCAGTGTGACCAGAGATGCCCCCTGGCCCTACCACTCTGGGTCTGCCATTGCCATCAGTGCAATTGGGGGGGTGTCCTTTACTATGCTCCATCACATGGTTTTCATAAACGTAGACGTTTCACACTTCCAGGGTTTGCAAAATATTTCACACCCATATTGCATAGAAATCACATCTTTGTACCTTTGACACCTTTGACATCTCAAGCATTAGTAAGGCACCCATAATGGAGCTACGAAATGTACATGTTCCAGCCAAGCATGCAGGAAGTTTCTAGTAGTTTCTCCTCCTCCATTATTTATTCTGAAAGCATTCCTTCAAGCCCATCCCTTTTGATTATGGATTAAAAATAAAACCATCTACATGGAAGCAAAATTGTCCACATTAGTGCATGGAAAAATCCAAACTGCTATGAATGAGAAGGCATTTTGCGCCCATCACTTTTTGTTGTGAAGAAGGATCCTTTATGCATTCTTATTTTCAGGAGAAGGCCTGCTGGAGAAGAAAGTGCAGGTTAGCAGTATATACTCTTCCCCAGCTCTGCGCTGTATTCAAACTGCTCAGATTGTGTTAGAAGGTATGTGACGTTCCTGATAGGCGTAATATTTCACAGCTGTCCTTGCTGATGTAATCTGTTGCTTGCTGGCCTTTGTACTCAATCAGGATTTTGTTTTTTGAAACACATTTGGGTTCTTGTTGCTACCGGCTAAAATATATATCAGTAGTGATGCAAATATCAGTTATCTTTATATGTGAATTTGCAATGTACAAATTTGCTTATCCAGGTCTACAGACAGAATTGCCACCTATCTCTCATTATCTGCACCTCTTATGGTTATCCACTATGTGGATAACCATAGTTTCACTATACTGAGACCATCTGGAGGCAGCAGGAACCTTCAAAATGGCTCCTCTGACCAGCACTGAACCCTTTAAAAGGGAAGTTTCCTTATGGCCCAATCCTATACCTGTGGAAGTTTCTTTATGGCCCAATCCTAATGGGGCCTTCCACTGCTGGAACTAGTGTTAGCATGAGGTCCTTAACGAATGACAGAAAAGGCAACACTCCATACAGTATGACCTGGCCACTGTCAGAAGTGGCAAGTGGCTGGGTCTATGTACTAGCAGCCCGCCTATGAGCCCCAGTGCCAGTAAGTCAGTGCAGGGAGCAGGTTGGAGGTAGGGTGGGTAGAATGGGGAGGGGAGGGGAGGGGAGGGAAGAACAGGGAGAAGACTGGGGCAGGGAAGGGGGCAGATCAAAGCTGGGAAGGGGCAGTATCATCAGCATATATCCTATCCCCCTTCCTATCCCCCTGCTGATACCCTATCCCCCTTCCTGGCCTCAATCCACCAACCCAGGACCAGCTGGACTTGCACCAGCAAAGTTGCTGGCACAGATTTAAATAGGCACATTAGGGCATCCAAAATACCCCCATGGGAAGCAATGTGCATCCCATTGGCGCAGCTGTGTCGACACGTGGGAATTGGGTAGAATTGGGTTGTTTTCTTTAATGTACCACTTCTGAATAATGATGAACTCCTTCAGATTGGTTCACAATCTCTTAAAAATGTGTTGTCATTCTTAGAATTTTCCTGAAGAAGATCCTCTCCCCATTCATAGTGCTGGCATATGTTTGCTAAAATAAATAAATAAATAAATAAATAATAATAATAATAATAATCAATTAATATATGTTACTGTGTTGCCCCTTGGGATTTGCAGTTTGGTGGGCATGGCAGAGAACAGCTGGGAAATTCACTCATTTGTGCTTCCAAACACACACACCCAGGAGTAGGACAGGGTTTTTAATCTGCATGGAGGGACAACAACTACACAATATCTTTGCAAGAAATTATCAAGAGTATTGGCTGCTCCAGAGTAAAGATACTCACCAAACACAAATCTGCTTTGTTGGTTGTATAGACTGCAGCAATCACTGGAAGTTAAATAAATTGGTCTCTATGTGTCAGGCAGGCAAACATTACAAGCCTGACAAATTCATGTAATGCAGTGAATCAGGTAGGAAAGGCGTTAGGGATTGGCCAGATTGGGCAGTGGTTCAAAGCCGATGCCCATTAGAGGACCCACCTGGCTAGGCCGACAACCCCTCAATCAGTGGTGTCATTCAAATGATTTAGGAACAGGAACTCACTTTTGATTGGCATTTGATGGGAACCCAGAACCAGCCACGGAGCCCGTTAGGATCTGGAACGCCCGTTCTGGTCCGTTCCCCCTGAATGACATCACTGCCCTCAATGCTGTTGTTAGTAGTAGCACCTTAGAGGACCCTTAGAGGGCAGGCAGGGCTTTGATGCATGACCCTGGCCCTGATACTAGAATCCAGCAATTAATAATGTTGGTGGTATCACTGTTTTGAATGGACGTAATAGTACAGCAATAGTAGAGAAGCGCGGTCTTTAAATAAAATTACCTTTCTACTCAGCGTGGCTCTTTTATTTGATTACCCAGTTTGGCAAATTCACTCAGATCTCTTGTGTGAAAATGATCTAGCGTTCTTACACTTCTAGAAATTCAAAACTGTTCCTATCAGTGTCACGGAGAAGGAGCTTCTGGTTGCTCCGAAAGCTGACCCTTTCTTCAGCCACGTCATGTTAGAAGCATTCTGTGGTTTGGAAATGTGTCACAATGTTTAAACACTGTGAAAACTGGGAGACAGGCTGATGTCTGCCTTCTGTGTTTCTGTGATAATGTTTCGGTTCTTTCTGGGCCAAATAGTTGCCCTCCCCATGGTTTTATTTTTATTAATGATGTTTTATCATTATCATTCCCCATTCTTATTAATGATTTTACTTATTGTTTTTATGTATTGTACGTGTTATTGTGGAACTTCGTAAGATGCCTTGGACATTTGCTTCAGCTTAAGAAAGACAGAATATTCACTTATTTAATTAAAATATTTCTATCCATCCTTTCTTTATGCCAGAGCAAATGTGCAAGGTGGCTTACAATTTAGACTAAAAGTATTCAGTTCCAGGAAGGGGGATGGATTACAGCAGAGGCCTCTGCCTCCGTCCCTACCCCTTCCCTGCCCTCCCCCACTCTGTTGCACCCTGCCTCCATTTCAGCCACCCCCACCCCAACAGGGTGCCTACAGGGACTTCACCTTCTCCAGCGGGTTCAGGCTTTCGACTGGCCCCAACAAGCCGGAGCAGGCCAGGAGACTCTGCATTGCTGCAATGTGCCCTACAGCACATTTGCAAGAGTATGCATGCACATCCCAAGGGCGGAGGCTGACAGTGGATTGCGCTGCGAGGGAATCCGTTCAGAAGTCATTTGTATTAATGTTTCCCGAATGCCAGGAGGAGACCTACATAGGGGTATTTTGTGAAAATATCTCATTTGATCATTTCAGGGCTTCATCTAGAACAAGAAACTAAGATTCGCATAGAACCTGGACTCTTTGAATGGACCAAATGGGAGTCATTCACAGTTGTTCCCTCGTTTATGACCCAGAAAGAACTGACAGAGATCAATTACAGCATAGATACCACATACAAGTAAGTGCTAATGTTGCAGTATGTTTTAGGATGGTTCCTAAATGTTATGGTGAATTTCTTCTTAAGAGAAACTATATGGAGCAAAACTAAACATTTGCATGCCTTCTCTTCACGGTGCACAGAATTAAACTGTGCTACTATTCCCCCAAGTAGCCAAATATTACACCGAGGGGTAGAAAGAACCTCCAGTCAGCATTAATAGGAACTACAGACTTGCATTAGCAATTTGATGAATGTACTGGAACCAGCTTCTGAGATGTGAAGCCCAATCCTATCCCCTCTGGAAACTAATGTAGTTCATCTGCTACTATAGCATTCTGGGAAAGATAGACTTGGCAGGATTGGACAAATCTGCTCCACTCACCTCTACCAGCATGGAGTAATTCCCTTGCCTCTGTTCTGTGCTGACGCAAAGCTGTACGAGTGCTAGGTGCTGAAAACCATGTTCTCTTGACTTTACATTAGGTGCAAGAGGTTGATGGCAAGTCTATACTTTATTTCTACCCAACATTGGTTAACCAATAGCAGAGAAAGTCTGTTGCCTTCTTGCCCTGCTTATAGGGCTCCTGGAAGCCTCTAGATTGCTACTGCTGGAAACAGGATGTTAGAAAAGATGAACATTTCGACCCAGCAGAGCTCTTCTTGGATTCTTAAGCTTTGTGTGCAGAGCTTCTGTGCTACATAAATGCTGCTCTCCTGCAATGGAGAAACAGTGCCAATGGTTGATGCAGGCAATTGTTTGTTGCAAGGAGGAGTGTCAACATGCACAACTGAAACAAAAGGGGGGGCCTCTTGCTGGAAGACCTGAAAGCAGTTTGATGGTTGGTGCAGCATGTAGAGCAGAGTGTAGAACACTTAGGCAGCATCTTTGCTTATGAACTGGAAGCGCCTGGGAAATGGACTTGAGCCAGTCCTATTCCCATTGAATCTTTGGTCCTTAAAGATACATTCATTTCCCTAGATTACATATTTTGTACCATCACTGGTGGACTATTTCAATGGTCCAGATGCTTGTGGATTTTTTTAAAATCTTAAATACTTTTCTTAAGCTTGTAAGTGAGGCCAATCACATCATCACCGTGGAGTGTAATGTTATCATATAGTTTGTAGCAGGATAAATGAGAGGCACAGGATTAGTTAAAAAAAAACAACAACTGAGAAGCAACTGTTTGGAAAAAAATCAAAAACAGCCACTGACTGGGTGGTGAAGAAAAGAATATTCAAAATAAAGCAGCTCTGATTCTGTAAGAGTATAGTTTCACAACATTAAACAACTCATTTGGAGAGATTTGGATACTTATTCGAGGCATCAAGTGTTTGCACGTTTTGCAGTAAATTCACTTGACCTGTGGTTAATTTTCTGCTGTGGCAATGCAACCCTGTGGTCCCCTACCATATTTGCAAGTTTGCAAAACCACCAACTGAACAGGATACAATAGCAGGAGCCCTTAAGGTCATATCATGAAATATCCACAGTGCATGATCCAATTCTGGAAATCGTTCAGCTGCTAAGAGTGTATGTATGTTGTGGGAGCAAAACCCCTAATAAATTGGTTCAAGTCCACAACACAAAATATTCAGATTTAATAGAAATTGCTGTTAAAAATCCTTCCATTTTTTTCCCTGTGACTAAATACCTTTCACAGCAATACCCTTGTTTTTTGAAGAAAGTCGAATATGTGTTTGTTCGTTTGTTCGTTTGTTCGTTTGTTCGTTCATTCGTTTGTTCGTTCGTTTAAAAGATGCATATACTGATTTTCTGGTATTCAAAGAAGTGTACAATATAGAACATAGTCCTTATGAATTATGCCAATATCATTGTAAAATATGATCTATTATCCCAATTTTGCAGAGGAGGAACCAGAACCAAATGTTGATGATCCCATTCATAGCAGTGTAGGAGTTCCCTGCTCTGCTACAAATATGGGTCTTTCGATTGGCCTTTCATTCATTTCAATTGATGAAGCAGTTCTGCATGAGGGATGTGTGCAGGCTACTGCTTCCATTGAAACCCCATTTGTGGAGGAACTCTGTATGTGCATCCAGGGCCTCTGGAAGGAATTTTGTCAGAGGGTACAAGGTTTCTTTTGGGACCCTTCCCTTCTCCATTGGACCATTATTTCATACAGACATTGGACCATAATTTCTACTAATTGTGAGATATAAGAACTATGTTGGCTTACACAAAATGTGAATGCTAGTTTTCAGTGATGTATTGTGGGTGGAGCCTGAGGAGTAGCTGCTCCAGGCAGTTCAAAGGGTGGGTACAATTTTTGCAATATCAAAATGCAAATAACAGCACCTGCAAATATTTTGCACCCCTTCCCTTTCCAAACTCAGCAGCAGCACTTGGCTGTATGCAATGTGAACAAATCTGGGAGTTGTGATTATGTCATGGGGGGATTCAGGGGGTATACCATACCTGGTCCTGGGGTCAAAAAGAGGGGCTGGGAACTAAAGGAGGGGAGCTGGAAATTTCCTGGCCATCTCAGAAAATGTTTGCATATATTGTATGAAAACTAGCAGAGCCATAACGAGTTGGTAATGGGTCTTACTTGCAGGTAATTGCGCATAGGATTGTAGACTTAAATGTAAATGTAAATTGATCTGGCAACGAAATGGTGGCTGCCTGTTAGCAGTCTGTCCCCTTCCAGCTTTCCTTTCTCCCCACCCCAGTATTTCATGAATAAAATCTATGCAGTATATTGGTTGATTATCATTCTGTTCATCCTGCCAAGCAGTTGTCTTTTTCTTCTTTTTACTAAGTCTACAATCCTATGCACAATTACCTGGGAGTAAGACCCATTGCCAACAATGGGACTTACTTCTGAGTAGACTTCTTTCTGCATATGACTTCTTTCATACTGTTTTTTCTGTTGCTTCCACCCTCCTTTCCACTCAAGTGCCTCCTTATGACACTGGAGGAACCAGAAGTGAGGGTGGATTGGAATGCCTTGTTCATTCAACTCTTTGTTGGAGAGTCTCCAAATAAGGAAGTGGATGGTGATGTGAAGTCATCGCAACTTGGAGAGTATACAGCCAGGTGCTGGTCGTAAATTTGGAAAGGGGGTGTGCGCAAAATATTTTCTTGCCCCAGGCGCTGTTTTCACTCGTTATGGCTCTGCTAGTTTTCATACAATATATGCAAACATTTTCTGAGATGGCCAGGAAATTTCCAGCTCCCCTCCTTTAGTTCCCAGCCCCTCTTTTTGACCCCAGGACCAGGTATGGTATACCCAGTGGTGTCATTCAAATGATTTAGGAACAGGAACTCACTTTTGAGTGGCACTTGTCGGGAACCCAGAACCAGCCACGGAGCCCGTTAGGATCCGGAACGCCCGTTCTGGTCCATTCCCCCTGAATGACATCACTGCCTTCGCCCCCCTAGGAATACGGAGTCACTCCCTTTAACCCTCTGAGTGCCGGCCAACCAAGAAGAAAAGCTCTTTGCAGAGGAATTGGGAGGGGGAGGAGGGAGAGTGAAGTGGGCGGAGTCAGCCCTAATTTTAACTAGTGGAACTGAGTTCCCCCGCGTTCCCCCTGCATGACATCACTGGGTATACCCCCTGAATCCCCCTTTGATGGGGCCTGTGTGCACCAGAAAACCTATGGAGCACTAGATCAAAAGCAACAATTTCAAAAGGTGATAAAGCTGCTTTGGTGTGGTGCAGGGAAGTGATATTCAAATATGTAAGCCCTAATGATTACTGTAAGTCAACAAATGCTAAACAAGCAGTTTTATTTTGTTAACAGATGTAATTTTCCTCTTTCTGCCCTGATGCCATCTGAAGCCTACGAGGACTATGTTAAAAGATGCTCTTCAAGTATAAAGCAGATAATTGACTCCTGTACAACTGAAGGTAATTGGTACTACCCTTGAATTCACTATCTTGTATTTTCAATAAATGTGAGCAAAACCAAAATGGCCATATGGGATTCTCCCATGGCATTCTTCTTGAATGTAGGTTTCAACCTATCTAGCATTCCCTTTTTATATTCATAGCCAGCACCTTAGCATAACACTCTAAGACATTCCATCTCCGATAATAGGTACCATTCTAATGGTTGGCCACGGCTCATCTCTTGATGCTTTCACTCGGCCATTATTGGGTCTCCCTTCCAGGGACAGCAAAGACTTTGCTCAGCTTGTTCGGAAGGTAAGACAGAAGATTTTGATTTTAAAGGATATTATTACAAATATTCTGATTATTTATGATTTTCTCTGTGCATAATCATCTGAGAGCCAGGATGATCTAGTTCTGGAGTTAGACTTGGAAGATTCACGTTCAAATCCCCACTCAGCCAAGAGGTTTTCTGGTGACCTTGGGCCAGCCACTACGTATTTCTTAGCCCATCCTGATACACAGGGTTGTTGCCAGGACAAAAGTTGGGAAGTAACCAGTGGCGTCATGCTACCAATACGCTGGGCGGGAGGAACGGGTGAGCGGCAGCCCCCCCCCATTGAGTCACACTGTGTTTCGCCGTCTTCCCCTTCCCCTTTTATTCCATCCTTGGAGGAAGGATGGAATAAAAGGTGAAAAATAAAATAAATATATTAAAATGGATGATTTCTATTCTCCATTTTCTCCAAACGTATGAGGTCCAAAATGATATGAGGGCATACAGAAGAACCACCTTGAGGGAGCTAATTAGGTCTACAGCCCAATCCTAAATTTCCCAGCTCCAAAATGGCTCCCGCTGCATCCAATGGGAGTTGCTGCAACTGTCAGAGGCTCTTTAGGGGAAGGGGAAATTCATCCCCTTTCCCTGGGTGAAGGCGCTGGCCCTGCAATGGCCTCCTCTAGTCCATGCCGCCTTTTTTCCCAGTGCAGACTGGAGCACCTCCGTGTGAGGCTGCTCAGCCTGACATGGAGAATAGGATTTGGCAGCCACTATTGGTCCCACCCCCTCACTGGCCCACTCTGCCGCTCCCTTACATAAGAACATAAGACAAGCCCCACTGGATCAGGCCAAAGGTCCATCTAGTCCAGCTTCCTGCATCTCGCAGCGGCCCACTAGATGTCTCAGGGAATACGTATGTAGATATGTGCATCTCGTTGCCACTCCCCTGCATCTGGCACTCCATGGTTAGGTAGCCTAACTCTAAAGTAAGGAGGTTGCACTAACCCTCATGGCCTGTAGCCTGCGATGGACTTTTCCTCCAGGAATCTGTCCAATCCCCTTTTAAAAGCATCTAGGCCAGATGCCATCACCACCTCCTGTGGCAAGGAGTTCCACAGATTACTCCCTTGCTCACTCTGCCCTCCCCATGCCCTCTCCAAGCCCCAAGTGGCAGTGGCAGTAACCCTTACCACCGGGCAGCTCTACGCTGAGTCCTCCTGGTGCTGGGACCAGGCACCTACAGGCCTTACAGCACTTTTGCAACATGGGTGCTGGCCCCAATAGGATTGGTCCCTTAGCCTGGTCAATGCCCAGAAAATATCTGCTTAGAGTTCTGTGATGAAAGGACAGATACAAATATAATAAAAAATAAAATGTAATTCACAGACACATATGTATTCTAGGACTACAGGCAGGAAAACTTGGGCTGCAGAATTTTTAGTGCCATTGATAAGGCACCAATCACCCATGAATCTTCAGCCTGTCCTTCCCCTCAGAAACTCTTAAGCCGGTTTCTCCAACATACCTGACATCATTTCCTGATGTGGTCTGTGGAGCCTAATTATCAGATCTCTTGAGCTATTTTGTTCTGCTCCTACAGCCTTTTCTCATGCCTCTTTCTCAAGCACTGGTGATCTATAATCAGTTTCTTAAAATAGGTGATTTTAAGTGATGTGATTTTCGGGAGATGTGTCCCTTACGCTCTTGGATAATGAAAGCTATTTAATTATTAGATGACGGTGCAGGCCTGTATGAGTGAACTCTCTTTCGTGTGTCAACCCTCTCATGTTGTCATAGCAAAACTCGCTTGAAATCTTCTTTGCTTTACTAGATACCTTCCCTGGGCATGTGTTTCTGCGAAGAGATTCAAGAGGGGAAAACATGGCAAATGATTAATCCGCCAGTCAAGATGATAACCCATGGATCAAATGCTGCATTTAACTGGAAAAATGTCCTTCTGGACAATTAAGTGATATTCACTTGAACTGTGGATTTTTTTTCACCTGATTCGACAGAATCACATGGTTAGCCCAAACCCTGCCCAGGAGTCTGTTTCTTAGTCATAGCCGAGAGAGAGAGAGAGAGAGAGAGAGAGAGAGAGAGAGAGAGAGAGAG
>JAJKFI010000006.1:31130505-31143396 GCA_029204185.1 Lerista edwardsae | reverse complement strand
AATAATAATAATAATAATAATAATAATAATAATAATAATAATAATAATACCTGTATTTATATACCGCCTTTCTGGTCATTGGATTTCTCCTCTGACTTTAATAATCAATGTGGTTTACACGGGCAGGCTTTTCTCAACCCCATATAGCGGTTGTTACAATTACAAGTTCTCTGGAGGAGGAAGGGTGTCATTCCTGATGTCTGGGAAGCCCCTCCCCTCAGGGAAGGCTGGGCCGGTCTCCAAAGGATTAGGCTCCTCCTTAGGGGCGTTCCTCTGATCCCCAGACCAGCTCAACCTTCAGCAAGATATTTCAAACCTGGTTTGAAAACCTCTACCCTAGTTTTTAAGATGAGAGTGTACAACAGTCCAGGGCGACATCTAGTGGAGAAACCTAAACATGAAACCATCATTCTAACAGCATATCTATATGAAAATCAGATTTCAAGTATATAGCTCAGGGCTGCCTCAAACTGTACAGCTTAAAGATTTGCACCTTCTAATATGGGTATTAGCCACAGAGACCTACAGTCCAGTAGGAGCTCCCTATAGTCTGAACCATATAAATCACATTGTTTTTACCAGATATCGCATCAGTCCTCAATTATTTCTGAGTAAATGGCTTCCTCTTGTTGATGGGGCAGTTCCATTTTTGCTAAACCAGTGGTTCTCAAATCTTTTGCACCAGGGCCCACTTTTTAGAATGGCACCCACCAGAAGTGATATCATGGTTGGCAGTGACATTATCAAGCAGGAAGTGCTATAATTATGTTGTAATCAAATGGTACTCCTTGAATGCAAACTGGCACTCTTAGGCTGCAGCAACTGAACAACCATGAAACATCCCTGACAGAAAGCAAGATTAGGACAAACTAGTATGTAAAAGTACTAAACTAAAAGCAATTTTTTTAAAAAAAAAAACCTCACTTGAAAATTCAAGCTAACAAAAGGAATATAGCAAGAGCTTCCAAGATGGCTGCTCCCAGCTCTCCGCAACCCACTTGACAGCAGGTTGTGACCAGTGATGGGATCTGGGAATGAGGAAGCGGAATGCTGGGCGGGACTTACGTGTGATTGGCAGCCCGTCCGTTCCGTTCTGCCGCCTGTCCTGGCCTCGGGGGGGGGGGCTGCCCTGGTTGGCGCGCCCCACCGCTGCTTGCCCAGGCACCCGGCGCGCCTCTACCTGTCCCCCCTGGTGAGCAGGCGCCCCGCTGAGGCCAGGGCAGCCGCGGAACAGAACAGACGGGCAGCCAATCATGCATAAGTCCTGCCCAGCGTTCTGCTTCCTCATTCCTGCTTCCTCATTCTCAGATCCCGTCACTGGTTGTGACGCACAAAGTGGCTTCCGACCCACAATTTGAGAAATACTTTGCTAGATCAAAAGGGGAAAAAAATCTAAGCCTTGTTTATTATTTTGTCCAGGATCCAAACAGATAGTTTAAATGGCTGGGCCTACACATTAGGATTTTTAACATTTCCCCTTTAACTAGGAGACAACTTTCCATGTCATCTCATAAAGAACTTTTCCAACTGTCCTGAGTTTCAAAAGTAATTTGCCATGCAGCCTATGCGGTGGTGGTTGCTGTTTGAGAAAGAGAAACCCTGTCTCTTGCAGTACGTCTTGACATGTATACTCAGAAGTAAGTTCCATTGTGTTTAATGGAGTTTACTCCTAAGAACATGTGCATAGGCCTTAGACGTGTAGAACTAGTCATGTTGTCCTTTAGATCCCAGTCATTCCTTATTTTATTTCTTAGATCTGAACATTTGAAATAAAAAAATCACACGTAATCTGTTTCAGAATAGAATTATGCGGTGAACGCATAGCTGTTACCCCCTCTGTCTCCCTGCACTGAGTAGATCATGTAACTGATTATCATTGCTATCATACATCTTACTCCAGGGATGGCTAAACATCTACTGTTCAGCTTTAGGGCCCCTGAACCTTTAACAATTGTGTAGAGGAGGGAATTTCAGCGGGTGCAGCTGATCCTCTGTGAGATGACAAGCAGCACCTGCTGGAATTCCCGCCTCTACAAATTGTTAAAGGTCCAGGAGCCCTGAAGCTGAAAGGCTGGCCAAGTCTGGAGTAGATGAATGACTGCAGTGATAATTAGTTACGTGGCATGAGAAGGAAGTGCCACAATGTACACATCCTGTCACCACTCCCATGTGTGAACAGCTGGCAATACTGATCACTGGTTCATTGTTTACCCCACACGCTCCTGGCTGCAGGATATTGCTTTCCTGCAACTCTGCAGCAGGTTTTTCCATGCCTGGTAAAGAAGATCTGTACGCTGAACACTTGTTCCCACTACTAGACAATTAGCTAGGGTTACCAGGTCCAACCTGGGACAGAGTGCCTATACCTTTAACCACTGTATAGAAGCGGGAATTTGAGCAGGTGCAGCTTATCATGGAAGGGTTTCAAAAGCTGCACCTGCCCAAATCCTCTCTTCTATACAATGGTTAACGGTATAGGCACTCTGTCCCAGTTTGGATCTGGCAACCCTACTATTAGCTGCACTGGGCCTTGAAAGGTCAAGCACTGCATTTGGCTGAGATACTTATGTCTAGGTTTCAGACTCCCCTCAAAACAGTTTTTGTTAGGTGCATTGTAGGCTGCAAAAATAGGGAGCAATTTCAGCAACTGGGAAGGGGGAAGTATTGGTGAGTTGGCAGCTGTCATTTTGTTTCCAGAATGCTACATATTCCGAAATGCTACAGAATGCTAAATGTTGGACCCCTATTCAGCCCCATGCCCAAGGTGACCAGATACAATGGAGGACAGAGTGTCTATACCTTTAACCATTGTATAGAAGAAGGAATTTTGGCAAGAACAGCTCAACGTGGAAGTGCTTAAAAAGCTGCACCTGCCAAAATTCCCTCTTCTTGTCAATGCTTAAAGGTATAGCACACCGTCCTCCATTGTCTTTGGTCACCCTGTTCTGTGGGACATTCCAGAAAAAAAACAAAATGGTGGCATTCAACAGACTTGCTTTCCAGTGTGTTTTATCCCCAACCTCCAAAAATTATGTCCCCCAAAAAGGCAATGGAAGGTAGGTGTCACCCCTTCTTTTGCCCCGTAACCTCCCCCAAATTCAGGTTGAAGACTCAGTGTTTGAAATTTTGGCCCAGCCCTACATCAGGACAAATTTTTATCATGCTGCTAAACTTCCATGAGAGTCATTATGTGCAGGAAAAATGTTCATAGTGCAACAGCAGTGAAGAACCTGGTCTTTTAAAAAAAAAAAAATATCTTTTGTTGATATTATCCGTCTCGCTCTCTTTCATTCCCCATAGGGAGTCTTCTGCAGCCAAAACATGTTACTTCTCCCTCTTCAACATCTCCAAAATACATCTCTTCTTCTCTGTTTCCTTGGCAAAAACACTAGTTTACTCCCTGGACATCTCTCAGCTACTGCAACTTTCTTATCTCTGGTCTTCCATGAGGTCACCCCAGCCCCCTTACCTCCATTCTGCTCCCCAAATAATGTCCTCTCTCATTGCTGTGTTTTATTTGTATCAGTCCCCTCCTTAAATCCCTGCACTGGCTTCCTGTCTAGCATTCAGGTCCAGCACAAGCTCCTGGTTCTCACCCCTAAAGCCTTCCATGATTTTCCTTCCCCTCATGATTTCCAGCCTTCCCCTCTTCTCTCACATCCCACTGCACTCCTGCCTGAGACGTTCGCTCCCCTGACTTCACCACCTTCAACCACCCAAAGGTCTCCTGTTCTCTCAAATAGCTCTAATCGTTCCCCCTTTGTTGCCCTTCATGCCTGAACATCCCTTCCCAATCTAGAGTGGGTGCCCTTCAAATCCCTCCTCAGAACCCACCTTCTCCATGACCCTTCAGTACTACCCCCTAGTTCCACTAACTTACTGCAGCTGAGCCTTAGGCTACAATCCTATGCACTTACATAGAATAAGCACTATTGAAAACCATGGGAATTACTTCTGACTAAATACCTATAGGATTGGGCTGTATGTATGTGACCATGAAGGAACATATAGTATTCTCCTCCATCTTCACTGGCATCATTCCCCTTCCCCTTCCTCTGCTATTTCCCTTGTGTCTATGTTAGATTGTAAGCTCCTCAGGGCAGGGGTTTGTCTAGTCTTCTATTTGTAAAGCGCCATGTACATTGAAGGTAGTATATAAGTAATAAAGAACAATAATGGTTTTTCACAATCCGGTAGATAGCATTAAGAAAAAAATCCTGTCTCTTTAGCCCTTCTTTGTCAGCATAATAAATGAACATGTGAACAAAAGCAGTATCATGCATATCAACATAGAAGCCTCCAGATGGCGCCTGTGCCAAATTATTGCCATAAACCAGAGCACCTTTAGCCTATGATCAGGACTTCCTGGTTGGGCCAGCAAGGGGTTACTTTAACTTAATGCCTTTTGAAATGTATACTTAGAGTGCAATTCTAACTGGAGTATAAACTAACTGGAGCATAAACTAAGCCAGCAAAGTTTGGCCAGCACAAGGGCCACCATAAAGTGTGTTTGGATTACTCTCAGAGTCAGAGAGGATGGTGCATGTCTGTGTGCTGGCCTCTCTGACTCCGAGAGTGGTCCAAACATACTTTGTGGAGGCCTTTGTGCTGGCCAAACTTTACTGGCTTAATTTATGCTGGCCTAACTCAGTTTAGGATTGCGCCCTTAATATGTTATTTGTCCTTTCACGTAGGCTATGTTCTATATAAATAGTTGGCCAGGGGGCCAATATCCCACTACGTTGCCCAGATAGTGATTGATTAGCCTGAATACATGCTATTCTCTATGTATCAGGCAGCGCAAGAGAAACATCCATTCTGTTTTCTGTGAAAACTGTGGATTTTAGCAAGCTTTTTCTCCCGAGATCTTCTCTGGAGGATGTCAAGATAAAAGTGAAGTTCAATTTGCTACAAGAACTATATGACTGTCATGACAATGGGCAGTATGATGGATGGGAAGAATTCCAAAGTGCCAAATAAACTCCAGAAGTTTAATATGGCAAATGACATGTCATTAATCAGACAGAAATTTTTTCCCCATTTGCTCATTATAGCCAAGACATTCCATTTGAAAGCTTTGAATTTTTGAAGGCTACATTAGTTGTGACTAACATGGACAGCATGATCCTGAGCTGCCCTATCGCAGGTGCTGCAGCCCCAACGCTGGCTATGAGTGTCATGCTGTAAGGCACGTTTGTGCCTCCCATAGAGGAAGCAGCCCCAGCCAGCAGCCCCATTGAAACTGGGGGGGGGGGCAACCACGGCAGGGACTGGGAGGGAGGTGGAACCAGAGGAGCCCTCATCACTTCTGATTTTTGATGAAAACCGAAAGTTTTTTTAGCCGAACCAGCCATTCTGAGGACCCCCAAGGTGAGCCTCAGAAAGCCCACCAGGGGGCGTGCGTGGGCAAAATCTGCAGGTTTAATTACCCACGGATTTTGTTATACATGAGGGTTCCGTTCCCGGACGGCAGATAATGTTCTTGTACTTGAAGGCAGATAATGTTATTGAGCACAGAACACCCAGAAGGCGTTTGGGGAAGAGAGATGCTGATGGCTGGCTAGACTCCACCAACCATGGATATGAACTAAAGAAGAAAATGACGTAACAAAAGACAGAGACTGTTCTAGTTGAACAAGTACCTTTGGGAAATGAAATCTTTGAGAAGTGTGTGCAAAATCAATACTTTTTTCTGACTTTTTTAAAAGTTTGGTTTAATCATATACTCAATAAAATGCCACTTTTAAAAGAAATACGTTACGTGGTTTTTGATTCTCCAACCAGAACATGCCGGTTGCAACAGCATGTTTTGCGCTCAGCAATTAAAAGGAGTAAGGAGATGGAAAAGAAGACCCTTCTTTGCCATGATAGTTTTTTGCTCAGTGAAACTCTGGGGAGCTGGATTTATGCCAATAGTAAAACTGGAGAAGAAATATCAGGGGAGTTTGCCACAGGCACTAAAGTCTCCATAGTCTCATAAAAAGGTTATACAGAGATGTTTAACTGAGAGGTTCACATCTGTCGCCCCCCCCCTTTACTGGTGGCAATACCAAAATTTTCTTAGGCATTAGAAAATAAGAAAGAGAAAAAGAGAAATACTCAGAGTTAAGATCAGAAACTTGAGATTTCTACTTGCCTCAAATTTCCCTCAAGTACAACTAGGGCATTTTATTATTATATCGATGTATAGCATCATCAATGTGCATAGTGCCTTTTCATTATCATCAATACGCATGGTGCAATGTGCATATTCAATGACATAGAATGAAAAGACAGGTCCCTGCCCTGAGTGGCTTCCAATTTAGATAGTGACATAAGGGAAACAACAAAGGCAGGAACAGGGTAGGAACAAGCTAATTCACTGGCGCAAATCTGAAAAGCCTCATGTAGGGCTTGCAGGCCCAGGATAGGGGCTAGGATATGATGGAGGGTGCTGATCCTGCCCCCTTCCAGACCTGTCACACTCATTCCGCCCTCCCCCACCCCTTGCACACCCCTGCCTCCGTTCTGCCCTCCCCTTGGCCGCCCCTCACTGCTCAGCACAGTACTCACCTCCACCGGGGCCTTTCCTTTTAATGCAGTGCCGACTGGACGGCGCATGCCTTCCCACCAGTACTGCTTACTTGCAAGTCATCGCAAGCATGTTTTACAGCATGTTTGCAACCCTCTAGGACAGTGCAGCTACTGCTGTGCTGGCAGAGCACTCTATTAGGATGTGCTGTGACTCATATGAATGTTGGATAGAAAGTAGATGAGAATTTTAATTTTAATTCATTTTAATTCAAAAGTACATTCTAGCGAATGCAGATCTTATATTTCCACTATCAACACGGAAAAAGCAAATTCACTTCAGTGTGGGACATTGTCTTGAAGTTAACTGGGTTTGGTCACATTCTGTACAGCACAGAAAAAGTCTTGCACACCCTAAATTCAGAAACAACCAAACTTAAATCTTATGCCAAGAAGAATGTGTTTTGTTCAAAATAGTTCAACAGACACTAGAATTTTAAAAGAATAGTTCTAGAGCGCAGTCCTAACCTAAAGTTAGGCTGGCACAGTTAGGCCAGCAAAGTTTGGCCGGCACAAGGACCACCATGAAGTATGTTTGGACCACTCTCAGAGTCAGAAAGGCCAGCACGCAGATGTGCGCCATCCTCCCTGACTCCAAGAGTGGTCCAAACGCGCTTCATGGTGGGCATTGTGCCACCCAAACCTTGCTGGCCTAACTGTGCCAGCCTAACTCCAGGTTAGGATTGCAGCCCTATTATAAACTTAAAAAAATACAGATGCAATCATACCAAAGAGAAGTACTTTGGATCGGGCCCAGGAGAGGGGAGGGGACGGTGGCACAGGCTGCCACTGGATCCTATCCATCTGAGCCTCAGAGCCAGACATGAGTTTCCTCAGTTCTGCACTCGCTAAATAGCAGGTGCAGATCTGAGGAGACCCATTGTGGCCAGCAGAATTCTACATGGGGTAAGAGATTCAATGTTCCCTCACCCCAAGGAGACTCTGGTGGTTGCTCTGGCCCCAAGGGATACAGCTGTGGCCATTTTGGCGCTGCTGTACCACCCAGTGTCAGGGCAGCGCTGGGCTGTAAAAGTGCCTGACTTTGACTAGATGGTGTTTCATTTCTTTGTATGCAATGTCCATTTCTTCCTCTAGTCTGTGGGCTCAGCTTCCTTGGCTGCTTCTTCCTCCTTTTCTTCTCCAGTAGTTGCCCCTATGAGGAAAAAAATAAAACGGGGAAAAAATAGCATTTTTTAATTTCTGAAGCATAAGCCTTGTATCTGGCTTGTATAAATATAAAATGTAAAAACAGTAAGTTCCCCAGTGGTTTGAACTCTAACTCAATCTTACCAAAAGAGGAAAGGAGAGAAAAAGATAAATTGAAGTTTAATATTTATAACTTCAGTAAAAAAAGACGCATGAAGGGCTAATTATGTTGTGAGAGAAAGGGTTTGTAAAAACCAAATGGAAAGTATGGGTAATGAAAAAGAGATTTCAAATGAGAGTTTGAAGAGGCATTGCAGCTATGATTTAAAAGAGAGCTACCCAAGTAAAGGGCAGTATGGGAGAATACAGTTTTTATAGCATGCAGTTTTTAAAACACGGTATTCTATTCCAGCCAACAGAATAAAATATATTTACTTTTTGCACCAGCTAAAAACTTAGTGGTATGTTACATATAAATGATACAATCCAACAACTAGATAGAATCCAACTCTGCTGCTCATGATACCTCCAGAGAAATACAGTTCTGGCAAAACAAGCAGAGCCAGCGTGTGGTGAAATGCTTCACTCAAGTATTTGGGGATGGTGATCAATGCTGATTCGTGGTAGCAATATCCGTATTTGACCCATAGTGGCAGCAGGGGCTTACTCTGGGGGAAGGGAACAAGTGTTCTTCCTCTGAGGATGCCTCCAAATGCCAAAAATACAGCAGACATTGTTGGCACTACTGCATAGCTGGAGGGGGATAGGTAAGGATTGGGCTGTCAACATGCCAGTCATTCTACGACACCAGTGCCATCTTGAAGACTCTTGCTCAGCCATGAGAAGAGCATCTTTGGCCAGTGATAACCAGGTGCAGCAATGGTGTCGGCGGGGTAAAGGAGAGCCAGCAAGAAGAGAAGAGGCTGAAGATGAGTAACTATGAGGGGATGGGGCAAACTTTTGCCTCTTGCCCCAAGTAGTAATGACGCTCAGGCTGCTCCTTGAATCGAGCAATTCAGAAGCAACAAGAATATCCTGGTATTTGCAGCCCACTGCAGAGACACAGAGTCCACTATGCTCTGGCCTGACACCTTACAGGAGCTATGCAAGTGAGCGCATAAGGGAGGAAAATGACAAGGAGGGCGCAATCCTAATCTGGAGTTCGGCCAGCACAGTTAGGCCAGCAAAGTTTGGCCAGCACGAGGGACACCGTAAAGCATGTTTGGACCACTCTTGGAGTCAGTGAGGCCAGCACAAAGACGTGGGCCTACCTGACTCCAACAGTGGTGCAAACGCCCTTGTGCCAGGTTAGGATTGCGCTCTGAGTGAGGCAGCACAGCATGGCATCTATAGGCAGTGAAGTACCCAGTAGTGGCCATTGGAGGTATTTAGCCAACCAAAAGTGTTTTCAGCAGTGTAGCGTGATCCAGAGTGGTCCAGATTGTGTTACAGGAGAATGATCCTGCCTTGTATTAACTGTCAGCCTATGTTTCTCATATGAATGAACTCTAACAGCAGTCTTTCAAGGGATCAGCATAATCATTCTTTTGATGCTCTCTCTCTCCCCTACCCTGATCCATTTGGTCTTCTTGAGTCTCTTCTTCCTCCTCAGTGTCTTTAGGTGTAGATGTGGTGCCTTGGCCTTCTCCTGCATCTGAAGTTGCTTCTGTGCCTTCAGCAGGAGTTTCAGAAAGAAGTTCAACTGCAAAGAAGAGGGGGAAGAAAACATAATGAAACATGCACAGCACTATTCAAGCTGGTACATAGGAGGTCTTGTTGCTTGTATGCATCCCTGAATTAAAATTCCAACCACCTGGGAGAGTTAAAGTCTGAATATCTGTATGCACAGCTTTCCACAACAGGTGGTGGGTATATCCCCATGCTGTTATGCCCAGAGGTATCAGGAAAATCCTACAGATTGTAATGTTATGAAAATTATATTCAGCAACTATAACATGCGGGACGAGTCTGGCAATACACAAGGCCAAATACACAAGGACCAACTGAAACAAATGTATGTGGGTTGCATCACAACAGGAGGCTGCTCCGCCGGCAAAATACTGAACCTGCTCCTTCTTCAGTTATTGGAGGTTCTGCGCCAAGGCTGGCATCTGGAGGAGGTGGCTCTTCAGGCGCCCAGAGTGTGAGGCTCGTAATTTTCATTGCTTTCCATTTTGGAATCACTGGTGTCAAGGCTTCCTCCTCCTCCTCTTCCTCCACTTTTTCCTAAAGATCAAATGAATATCCAGTATATTAAACTGAATGTAAAAGGAAATGGTCAAGCCTGTGTTCAGGATCAGCTTTTCCCCTCTGTATAAATTTACATACACACCCATCATACCCATTGCCTTGACAATACACATACAAATAGTTCTAAAAAACAGAGGGTATCAAGATCAACTAAGAATCAAGAGATTTTTTTTCTCCAAAATCCCGTTCTACTTTATAACATGCAAGCACATCATGCAGAAACACTCATTTCCAAGCCAGATGGCACCTCTGTTTTACTAGGCTCCCTTAAGACATAGGCGTCAATGGCGGGTTGCTTCCCATAGCTCTGAACGGATGGCAGTTCTTTGCTGCCTCTTCTCTTGTCCTTGGTTTGCACACGCTAAGCAAGTTGTGAAAAGAAATCAAAATGGTATATGAATTTCACTATTCAAGAGTTCCACTCACACAAAAAAGAGAAGTTGTTGAAAGGAATGGAACTTGCATTCATTGCATAGGCTGAAGCTTGTATAATGCAATTTTAAAAACTTATGGTCATTCTGATAATTGTACATAAACCTGGTAGTATGTAGTGGTGCTCCTGGCGGCGGCGGGGGGGGGAATGCTAGGTTCTTCAGGAGCCTGAGCTACTGTGTAATGCGGTTCCTCCCCATTGCTTCTAGAACCATTCAGGGCTTGGAGATCTGGTTCCAAGGGTGTGCTCTACAAGCCACGATTGGTTCTGGAAACAAAGGGGAGGGGCCATGTTACCCAGGAGCTCAGGCTCCTGCTAAGTGTAGCGTTTTGCACCTGCTGTAGGAACCTACTCTTGCACGCCCTCTAGGAATGTCACTAGTTATATGAAGTATGGCCCTGCATGACAGCTAAATATAAATTTACAGCAAATCTTGAATTTAGCCAGTTTTGCAAATTTGCGTGATGAGAATTCAAAGGAAAAGGAATTAGAAATTAGATTGGAATTGTGAATCTTAAAAGCCCTCTTTGCTTAATTGCCAGCTATTTGTGTGATATTCTTTTCCATGTGAGCAAAACACTATGCTTAAAAGAATATGCTTATATAATTCATAATCCTAATGTTGTGCTCAGCTGGCATAAGTCCCTTACGCCAGTCTGGGTGTGTCACAAACGTGCCGTAAAGCATGTTGGCAGTTACTGTGGAGTTGGGAAGGACAATGCCTCTATGAGCCAGATCCAAGCTGGACAGGTAAGTTAACGCCAACCTATAGGAGTCAGCACAAAGGAGGTTTGGAGGAGTGACGAGAGGGTGGACTGGGGGCATTTCACACTAGGAACTGGGCCCAGAAGGGGGGTTGGACCACCCTGGGCAACCTAGGCTATACTCTAAATCCCTCTCAATCAGTCGGGCATTGGCTGCTTGGATTTGCAACAGTGATTTCATTGGCACAGATCAGAATAACCCCGTAGGGCTTTCCCATTACTCTGAGTTGCACTCCAGCCACCTCCAAACCTGCGCTGGATACAGCGTAGGCCAGTTGGCCTGCATATTCCACAGCAGTTTAGGACTGGGATGTTAAAATACTAGAAATAACAAGATAAGAATACACCGACATCAATAAGCATGTTGTCATTTTGCAGGCTGAACATACACAACATTCAGAGTGCAATCCTAACCCCAGGTGTGAAGACAGCCTAGGGTATGGACTGGTTGCACTTCCAGGTAATGCATAGCGGCCTAGATGAGGCTACTGGGAGCTATGCCGCCAAAATCGGGAACTCAACTAAGTGGCCAGATTGGGGCTGCCCATGCCGAGTATGGGAGTTAGGATCTGGCCCAAGGGCCGGAACCTGTCTCTACCCTCTCCCTGGGCCAACCCACCCACGGGCCCACCTATCCTCTGCCTTCTCACTGTCCTGTTCCACCTTTCCCCCCACCCTACCCAAGCCCCTGCACCAGCCAAGTTTGGCTAGTCTTTCCTATGGGCCTCTGGGCCCAGGTCTGGGTGCAAAGGGACCAGCACACATCCATGCGTTGGCCTCACTCCCTCCAAGACCACGTTTGTGACACTTGGGGGCAGGCTCAAGCAACTTGTGCCAGCATAAAGCGCCTTCTGGGTTGCGCGCTCAGTGTCTGTGAATGGCTAGGCTGCATAGGAATTTATCAGAAATAATGTGAATAAGTAGACCCAGAGTCGAACAGTTCATGAGCCAATCAAAGGAAAGTATAAAGTTTAAGGATCAAAATCAGTGGGATTCTAAAGTGCTTTACAGTGGTTGGACTGTGTTTTTACTGTACAAGTTTTCATGTACAATTCATGGGATCACATGAAAAAAGTAATCTTGTGAGCACATAATGCAACATCATACAGGGTTCAAGCAATATATACAGAACTGCATGGTAAAATAATAGAAGCTCAGTTTGCAATTTCTTTATCAAGCTTTGAACATGATCTTGCTTGCAAGACAAAGCATCAAACTTTCTCCACATGGAGCAGAGATTGATGCTCTAATTTTAGATTGCACAGAACTGGAAGATTGTGGTATCAGGCCAATCCTTTGAACTACAGCTAGCCTCTCATATTACAGTTATTTTTGAGGGGTGCAAAGACATGGCATACTTGTGAAGATCAAAACATTCTAGCACAGATATGATTGTAAGCTTCTTACGCCACTGGGTAGAAGGGAACTTAGAGCACAATCCTAACCTAGAGTTTCCTAGATTTAGGAAAAGAAATAGGCTGAAAAGAATCTGGTGGATCTAGACCATCATCACTCATGAAAGGCTGGTGAATGCTGTGCAAATACTGGATTAGCACTGTTAGCAATGAGAATTGTTACTCGTTCAATGTAAAAGAATGTACAGACTTCTAAACCAGATTTATCATTTCAGTCACCTTTTAGCTACAGGACATATGATTAATCAGGTGAACTAACATAATGTATTATTGTTGTTGTTGTTGTTGTTCAGTCGCTAAGTCGTGTCCGACT
>JAJKFI010000006.1:31041387-31089676 GCA_029204185.1 Lerista edwardsae | reverse complement strand
TATGTGTAAACACAAATAAAAAAAATATACAAAAAAAAAAAAAAAAAGAAACGTTTTTTTCCAAGTATGCTATTTTTTTTAGAAGTCTGTGTTCAAAAGTTTGGTCAAGTACGAAACATTATACAGCCCAATAGTACACTTGAGTCTTATATTGCATTGCTTTAATAATATGTGTGTATTTCATTTTTAGGTGCTGCTCTGGGACCTCTGTTAGCTGGTCTCCTCTCTCCTTCTGGTTGGAACAATGTCTTTTACATGCTGATAGTAGCAGATGCCTGTGCCTTATTAGTAAGTAAGAATATACCATGATACTATCTTTAATGCCCGTTTGTTAAAAAGAAGGCGTTGACTTAATGTGTTGTCCAAGTCAGCTTGAAAGTAAAATTCTACAGCATGGGCAAAGCAGCCAGATTCAACGTTCTAAAACATCTAGGAGTATTTGCAGCTTTTATGCACTTTGGGGCCAAACTACATTATGAGAAATACATGCTTTGACTAGTTTTTTTTTTTTAAGTATTAATTAAAATTGCATGTGGGACATGACAAAAACATGGGTGGGGAGTAGGGGCTTCAATGCTTCTCCCCTCAATATGTTTTCGATTGGAATTGTCCCTTCCCTTGCATGCTATTTCCAGAAGGGAAAAAAACAAAGTCAATGAAAGCTTTTCTCTTTCTAGAAATAGCATACAGGGCAAGGAGGCAGCCCTGATCAAAACCATAGTGGGTGGGTGAGGGGAGAGCATTTAAAGCTTCTCTAATCCCTTCCATAGCTTTGTGTACCTTGTGCACTTTTAAGTAAAATTTTAAACAAAGCACTGTCCAAAACATGCATCTCTCATAACATGTAGTTTGGCCCTTCATTTTTGTATAATGCATGGTCATTAGGGGGTTTAGCCAGTGCACTGGACAGAAAAAAACTAATTTATCCAAATGGGTTTCATTATCAGTTCCCATAACATTTTTGTGCATTACCAATGATGTTAAAGAACCAAAGGATGTAATATGTTTGTTTTCCATTTCCCCAAATAACATCATGGATTCTTTAATGCTAAAATCCAGAACCTGGGGACTGTACTATTTAATACTCTTTTTACACAGTCTCATTGCTCCCAGGTGATCTGGAAACTATTTCAGTACTGGAATGCTATTTATATAGGACTAGCTTTTTGTTACCCGGCGTTGCCCGGGTAACAAAATGGTCTTCCAGAGTTTATGAGTTTTGCACCCCTTCTCACCCCCCATGCTGATGGGGGCCGAACCTGGACTTCAACCGCGTCAGGAGCATCGCCGCTCACCTCAGTGGCCCCGGAAACTATGGTTCCGATGCTGATTTTGGCCGTTTTTGACCGTTTTCACATGGGGCCCCATGTGTACCCCACCCCTGGGTGCACTGGGGGGCCCTGACCCCCGCTGTGTTTGTCGCCAGGCCGCAAGGCACATGCATGCCGAGTCTGGCACCAATCGCCCCAGGCATTCCAGCATGGCATGGCAGACATCTTGTTTCGCACCCCTTCTCACCCCCATGTTGGGGGGGGCTGAACCCGAACTCCCACAGTGTCGGGAGCATCACCACTCGCCTCAGCGACCCTGGAAACTACGGATCTGACGCTGATTTTCTCCGTTTTCGACCATTCTCACACGGGGGCCACCACGCACTCGCACCCCGGGGGCTCTAGGGGGGCCTGACCCCCGCAGTGTTTGTCACCAGGCCGCAAGGCGCGCACATGCCGAGTCTGCCTCCAATCGCTCCAGGCATCGCAGTGGGGCATGGCGGACATCTTGTTTCGCACCCTTTCTCACCCCCTATGCCGAGGGGGGGGGCAAACCCGGACTCCAACCGTGTCGGGAGCATCACCATTTGTCTCAGCGACCCAAGAAACTTCATGTGGGGCCCCCTGCACACCCCCACTCCCGGGGGCAATGGGGGGCCTGACCCCCGCAGTGTTTGTCACCAGGCCACAAGGCACGTGCTTGCTGAGTTTGGCTCCAATCACTTCAGGCGTCACAGCGGGGCATGGCGGACGCCTTGTTTCGCACCCCTTCCCACCCCCCACATCGAGGGGCGCCAAATCCGAACTCCCACGGTATCGGGAGCATCACCGCTCGCCCCGGTGACCCCAGAAACTACAGATTTGATGCCGATTTCGGTGATTTTCGACTGTTTTCATGCAGGGACCCCCCTGTACCCCCACCCCCAGGGGGGCCTGGCCCCCGCAGTGTTTGTCGCCAGGCCGCAAGGCACGTGCATGCCAGGTTTGGTGCACATCACTCCAGGCATTCCAGCACGGCATGGGGGAAGTTTTGTTTCGCACCCTTTCTGGCCCCCCATGCCGAGGGGGCCCCGAACCCAGACTCCAACCGCATCGGGCGCGTCACCGTTCGCATCGGCGTCACCGGTCGCATCGGCGACCCCACAAACTATGGACTCGATGCCAATTTCGCCCATTTTCGGCCGTCTTCACTTCAGGCCCCCTACCTCGGCCCCCTGCCTCAGGCCTCAGCGACCCTGGAAACGACGGGTCTGACGCCGATTTCGTCCGTTTTTGACCGTTCTCTCGCAGGGGCCCCCGCGCACCCCACGCCCTGGGGGCGGTAGTGGGGCCTGACCCCCGCAGATTTTGTTGCCAGGCCTCAAGGCACGCGTGTGCCGAGTCGGGTGCCAATCGCTCCAGGCATCGCAGCAGGGCATGGCGGACATCTTGTTTCGCACCCCTCCCGCCCCCCACACTGAGGGGGGCAGAACCCGGACTTCAACAGCATCGGGAGCGTCGCCGTTCGTCCCGGCGACCCTGGAAACTACGGATTCGATGCCGATTTTGGCCATTTTCGGCCGTCTTCACGCGGAGACCCCCGCGTACCCCACCCCTGGGGGCGCTAGGGGGCCCCGCCCCCCGCAGTGTTTGTGGCCATGCCGCCAGGCTTCCGCATGCTGAGTTTGGTGCCAATCGGTCCAGGCGTCACAGTGGGGCATGGCGGATGTCTTGTCTCGCACCCCTTCTCGCCCCCACATTGAGGGGGGGCTGAACCCGGACTCCGATGGCGTCGGGGGCGTCGCTGTTCATCTCAGCGACCCTGGAAACTGGATTTGACGCCGATCTCGGCCGTTTTTGACCGTCTTCACGCGGGGACCCCCGCGTACCCCCACCCCCGGGGGCGCTAGGGGGCCCCAAACCCCACAGTGCTTGTGGCCAGGCCGCTAGGCTTCCGCATGCCGAGTTTGGGGCCAGTCGGTCCAGGCGTTCCAGTAGGGCATGGCAGACGTTGTGTTTTGCACCCCTTCTCGCCCCGACGTTGAGGGGGGGCTGAACCCGGACTCCGACGGCGTCGGGAGCGTTGCTGCTCATCTCGGCGACCCCGGAAACTGTGGATTTGATGCCGATTTCGGCCGTTTTTGGCCGTTGTCACACGGGGACCCCCACGTACCCCCACCCCCGGGGGCGCTAGGGGGGCCTGACCCCCGCAGTGTTTGTGGCCAGGCCGCTAGGCTTCCGCATGCCGAGTCTGGTGCCTATCGGTCCAGGCGTTCCAGCGGGCCATGGCGGACGTTGTGTTTCGCACCCCTTCTGTCCCCCCACGTCAACAGGGGGCCAAACCCAGACTCCAGCAGCGTCGGGAGTGGCACCGCTCATCTCGGCGATCCCAGAAACTGTGGATTTGAAGCTGATTTTGGCCATTTTTGACCGTTCTCACGCGGGGACCCCCGCGTACCCCCACCCCCGGGGGCGCTAGGGGGGCCCGACCCCCGCAGTGTTTGTCGCCTGGCCGCAAGGTGTATGCCTGCCGAGTTTCGTGCCGATCGCTCCAGGCGTTGAGGAGCCTATGCGAGACATACATACATACACACACACACACACACACACACACACACACACACACACACAGGCTCTTCTTTATATATATAGATATCACTGAGATGAGACTATATAAAAGAGATATAATTAGGGTGATTAAGACCATGGATATTCTGTGTTCTACATTGTTGGTTTTATTGTTTAATGTTATTCTTACTGGGCTTACTGAAATAGTTGTTAATACCCTTGACAGGACTTGTTGGGAATTTCCCTGCTCTGTAGGGTAGGAGATTGTCCCCATAGTCTGCCAGGAGGAAAGTAGGAAAAATATTTTTAATATTGAATATTTGAATATTTTTACTCAGAAGGCCTATGGTGTGGTTGTGCATAAGTGTTTTGTTAATGTGAAGGAAGAAGTGAAAAAGAGGCAAATTTATATTTGCATATGTCAGCCTAACTGATGCAATTATTGCACAAACTGCTTTAAGCCTCTTCTGGAACTTTACCAGACAGAACCTAATCCTATGCTGATGGAAATGTGTGAACTTGGGCTAGTACAAATCCAAGCTCATATATGCCATGATCTTGAGTGACTTGAGTAAGGGAGCAATTTAATTTTTGTATTCACCAACTGGAAAAAAACCCTTGCAAAATAAACTGGGTGTCCAAGAATTAATTCAGCAAGTTTTAGTAAATGGCATTAATTCACAGTGTCTGAAATATGCAGTTGTAGACAGTGATGAGTAATGCATATTTGTCCTCACATCTGAAAAATAGGACAATATAATACTATTGTTTTGAGTAGATCAAAAGTTTTTAAGTTTTTAAGATACTTAAAAACTTGGCTATATGGTATCTTCACAAAGTGAATTCAAAGCAAGTGAAGGACGCATTGCCCTCACACTGAACAAATGATCACTTTCATTCCATTTGCCATCCCTGAAACAATTGCTGATAAGGAAGTTCTTCTCCAGCAGTGAAACTGTTCCAGAAAACTGCTGCTCAGAAGCCCTACTTGATATCTTCTATTTTTCTTCAGAATGCAGTGTTTGTTATATGATAATTAACTTGAATTGATATGCATGCCCAGTTCTTCTTGACCAAGGATGCCTCCTATGGACAAAAAGAGAATGGCACTCTTAGAGGCTTCCTTCCATTGTTCATGGAAAGTTCTCCTGACCATGGAGAACCACAGCATGAAAGGTGAAAATCCAACCATGTGTAAGTGGATTTAGTTCCACTGAGAATGAACTAGAGAAATAAAGCTAGTTGTCTGAATTGTTAACACTACAATACTTTTTTAGAGTAGCATGAACAATTACTCAGTGAGTACATTATTCAGTTTCCCAGCAGACTTGGGCTCCCTCTGCTGGCATTTTTGGCATTCTGCTCCTATAAATGTTTAATCTACAGAAAGAGATAATGTACATACTTGTCTTAACTTTAATACCTTGTGTAGGTCATCACTTCAGATACTTTTGTGGCTAGTAAATTAATATGTAATGCATAAAAAGTCACGACAAATCTGTTAGATGCAAAAGTGGATCATCCTTAAATCAGTGAATTACAGACTTCTTGCTGCCAAAACTTTGTGTGTACAGGATTGCAGCCTAAGAACACCATCACGTTTTGGATAAAGAATTAATGTCAATGTCCATTTTAAATCCTTATTGCTTTGAAGTTGACTAGGTTTTTAATTTCTACAGTTCTTACTCCGTCTTATACGAAAGGAACTCCGTTGCAGGATGGATCAGACCTTGTAAGTTTTTTTGTTTAGTCTTTTGTTCTACATTATTTTTACTTCACATGTATTTTCATTTAGTAATGTGTTGTTTTCTTTATCTTGGTTCCTGAATTAATATTTAATATGGTGTAAAATAATTTCTTCTGCAAAAGTTGTTTGAAACAATTCATGATGTTTTAAAAATGCATTTGGTTTCCACATTTCCTGGAAAACATCTGCCCAATATACACCTTTACTCTTGTTTTTTCAATGGTATGTGCTCTTAAAATACCATTTCCCTCATCCAAACACCTAACTGCAGCATTTTTTTAAAATAATGCCTTATATTTCAGTGGACTAGTAAAACTGGGTAGACAAGATTCTCAAGTAGTTTTGATCTATTCAGTTTCACTAGGTTAGAAGTTACTTCTGCTGCAAAGATATTGCTGTTTTTAATGTTAAGAATTAATTTGACTTTTTGAAGGTATTATAGCAGTGAAGAGGAACAGTTGCTTGCTTTCCTCCTGCTTACCTCTTGGCCCAGTTAGCAGTTATTTACTTTGTCCTACCAGTATTGTGGCATGTCAGTCTTTAAAGTCAAAGAGGTAATGGGGGAGGGGTGCTTTTAACTTTCAAGCTATTAAATGCAAGGCCTTAATATACATCAACTATTTCTGCTTGCTTCATGATAATTTTCATTGTTTTATAGGTTTAAAGAGCACTGAATTTCAAACAAGGAGATAAAATGCGTGATAAAATAATCATTTTAAAAGACTGGCTGTGATCCAGAGATGCTCTTTACTCCACTGAGAAGGAGGCTGTTGCACATGTTGCTCTAGATTGTGGTCTTTGTGCAAATATTCTTCTACATTTGAAATGCATTGCATTGCTTGAAGTGATTTGCACACTTATTGGAAGATTTAGAAGTTCATCTCTTTTATCTCCTTTATTTTGCACATGTTCCAATATCTCAGGAAGGTGAGGCTGCTCAAAGTGAAAGGAAGTTACTGAACCAAAGAAAATGTGCCTTGATATCCATTTTGGCAGAATGTACTAAGAAATGCTGTACTACGTAGTTGGCTTTATGTTTTTCAGTTTGAATGTAAGCAAATTTCAGAACAAAAACCGAAGAAAAAATGAATTAATTTGAAAATGCTGGTTTGGAATGTGCTCAGAAGAATCAAAAAATGCTATGCAAAGTGTCCTTGTCATATCTGATCTTGCTAGAAATGATGGCTGCTGAATATGTGCTACCCATTCTCTTATAAGAAAGTAGGTTGTCTTGTTTCCAGCATGAACTACTGTCTTTTCACACTATACAGTCTCACATACAATATCCTGTATGTAACAAATTGGATCTTAATGCCTGCAGTACGGTACATAAGGTAGTTGTGCTGCCATTATTTGGCCCTTTACTTCTGGGGCTGATTTCATTCACTTCAGTGAGTAAACAACTGGAGAACTGCAGTCTTAGACCCAAACTATGTATTAAGAAAAATATGTGTTCCTCCTTTTTTTTTTTTTTTTTTTAACAAATAGCCTGGGAAATCATGCGAAGTGGTCTAACACCACTTAGGGCTCCATCCTGAGCCCTCCAGTGCAGACGGCATGATTGTAACCCCTACACTGGTGTTGCAAACGTGCAGTAAGGCATGTCCAGCATGGGCGGTAAGAGCTTATTCCCCTTGCTGAAGCAGTGGCAGGACAGAGCGCTCAGAATCAGCAGCATGTAATTTCACTGGTCCCTGGCATTGTGCCAATTCCAGGCAGGGCAAGAGGGCATTCCTGGGCAGAGGAGGGGAGGGGCGGGAGTGGGATCAATGGCAACCTTCGCCGCTGGATCCTATCCTCCATGTCAGGCTGCATAGCCCAACACAGAGGCCCTCGCATCTGCGCCAGCTAAATAGCCAACGCAGACATGAGGAGACCCATTGGCGGGTACTGGGCATACCTGGAAGAAGGGGACAAACGTCTCCTTCTCCCAACATGCCTCCAGTGGCTGCCACTGGATGCAGCGATAGCCATTTGGCTACTGCTGTGCTCACAGCACACAGGCAGCTCAGGATTGGGCTGTCTGCCTCTGCAAGGGTCCTGTCCCAAGCTTTCAACCCCAATTCATGCTATTTATAGTAAAAAAAAAATCACTTCTACTGAAACACAAATAGAAGGGTTTTTAAACTATAAATAATGTGAGGGTGGTAATAACATACAGGATAGGAACTGCAGGAAGGCCTAAACGTTAAAGCCTTCCCACTGCCACCTCCCACGTTCTTCCCTGCCCCACATACAGACTATTCACTTAAAAAGGAAATAAAAGGACAAATACAGACTTCTTATAATGTGTAGTGTTGTCCCTAACAATTATTATATACTGCAATGGAGCAGTAGCATCTGGTGGACGCTAAATCACTGGTACTAACCAGGTGATACTGGTTGAAAAGAAGGTTCAACATTGATTCCATGAGCCGTAGCATATATTTTAAGCATACATTGCGTACGTTTTGTAAAACTATGGCTTTGAGGGCATTGTAAAGTTAGTGCACTAGCCTTGCATTCACTTTGGTTACAAATACACGTGCAAATTAAAGTTGCTAGTGTCCAGCAAATGTTTTAGAAAATAAGTAATACCAATTCCTTGTTCTGGAGTATGAACTGAAATTTTGTATGCAGGGGCATTTCTGTTCATTCTGTGCAGGCAGAGGTCAACAATAAAGCCCCTGCTTTTCTGGAGCTCTGTTCTAATCAGAACCTTAATGTTTGTATTGCGGAGATTTTCTGTACGTTGAGGCCTTAGTTCTAGATTTTATGCAGGTGAACCAAAAACGTTAACTGATTTTGATCCCTGCTCCTGAATACAGCTAAATAGAGTACCCTTACTGCAAAATGTTTCTTGTTGGGGAAATAGTATTATGTTCTCAGTTGTACAAATAATTGAATTAAGCTGTACTCTGAGCATTTTCATGGATGTTAAATTGAAATATTCAAAATGGTACTGAATATCTTCTAAGGGGGAAAAGCCTTAACTTGTATTCAAATTACATATAAGCAAAAAACAAAACAAAACAGATACCTTAGCAAAGGGAGAGAGAGAGTTATATATTAATCAACAAAAGCACAAGTGTTATAGTCGCTCCTCATATAATTCCTGTTCTTTAAAATTCCATTTCAGTTTAAAGCTTGTTTCTGGTTGACCAAAATGTACAATAGATTTTTTAAAGAGACATTTATATTATATGCAATGCAATGATTTTAATAGTTTTAATTTTATTGTGTATTTATTAAAGTTCCATTACTATGTTTTTCTGGTGCTTTGGCTGCTTTTTTAGTACTGTACGGTGAAGCAGAGCGCTACAGAAGCACATGATAGTAATAACAAATGATCACTCTTTGTGCAGCAACAGGTTAACACAATTTTAAAGTCCTACATTTTCTATCCTCATTTTTCTTTCTGTTATGAGAGGAAGGAAAAGAAGATGTGTTTTAAAGCAATAACTGTCCACCCAACCCATATTGTTCCTTCACTCCCATTTGCCATAACTGGCAAATTTTGAGTAAAATGAAAATCTTGTGCAACCCTGATATTGCCTCTCACACCCTTCAGGTACTTTCTCCCGCTTGGCCCCTTCACTCTGAATTTTAGAGGGAAGTTCTTCATTCCAACATGTCTCTGCACTCAACCACACAGTTCTTGAGGCACCTCTGGGACTGACCTTGGGACCAAGAAGGCCTGGAAGTAGGTAGGGCTTCCTACAGCTAGCAAGTGTACCTGGCCCAAAGACCATCTGTATGTAGCCTGGGACCAGCAGCTTCCCCTTTTTTTGTCTGCACTTCTTTCCTGCCTTTGTCTCTGCCCCTTGATTCTTTCTGTGTGTCTTTTGCATCCTCTTGAGTCAGTTTCTGCTTCTGCCTCTCCCAGTAGCCTCCCTGCCCTTCTCTCACCTTGTTCTCACCTTAGTTCCCCCTATATTCCCCTTTGCTTTTGCTTCCTTGCTCTCTCCTTCTGAGTCAGCCTCTTTCCACTTGTTCTCTCCTCCTCTGCCCCTTTCGATACTTCCTCCTCTCATCTTGCCCACACCTCAACACTCTTGTTTGCCCATCTTCCCCCTACCTCTCTGAGTCTTCCTCATTCACCTCACCTATCCCTTTCCCTGCTCTTAAATCCCTCCAGTTGTAACCTTCTGTCCCGTCCCGTCCCCCCTCTCATCCAGAGTCTTCCAATGCCTGGTGATGAAATCGCCAAGTGGGCAGGGCAAGGAATACGATGCTTGCCAGTGTGTCTCACTGGAGCAGGGTACCATGGAACAAACCCCAACAGCAGAGTTAAGGAAGTTTGTTTATTTTTAATTGATTAAGAGCCCAATCCTGAACTCACCAGCTCCCATAGGAGCAGCAGTACCAAAATGGTAATCGCTGCATCCTGCAGGAGCCAGGCAGCTGCTAGAGGCTACTCAGGAGAAAGGGACAGTCATCCCCTTCCCCTGGGGAAAGCCCCATTGCCTGCAATGGGACTCCTTGGCTCACTGCCAGCTATTTAGCCACTTCCAGGTCCCACCCCCTTGCAACTGGCTCCTCTCCTCCCCCTGCCTGGATAAAAGAAACCACGGCTATGGGATCCACAGATATGGGGGAAAACCATGCTCTAAAATTTTCAAGGCACACCATCAGTTTTTGTACAATTGACAAGGCACGCCACACTGCTGCACATCTCCCAATGGTTTTACTAATAAATGACCCCCCACCCCAAACTCCTATGACACACTTGCAAACTATTTGCAGCACACCAATGTGCCACAGCACAGTGGTTGAAAATCACTAGTCTAAAGTCATTAGTCTCTGGGGATTTCAAACAGTCAGGCTGAGGGCACTTTTGGTATAGTTCAGACTACATGATTGTCAAGATTTTCTCAGTATAAATGGCTCTAGTATACATTGGGTACAGACCACACACTCAGTAGAGGGTATTCTGTAGTGGGTGTGAAGAACAGACTATGTGGTTGAAGGAATCACTGAAGGAATCATTGTTCCTCCATTCTACATATCATGCTTTGTTTCACTCGATCCTAGAACATCAGAGGTGAATAACACATCACACCAATATAACACTGCAATTTTACAGAAGCCTAAAGCAATAGGATCTGTCATTCCCATATTTTTGAAGCGTTTGTACGAGAGTCATTCCTAAAATGTACTGGCCCTGATCCTAAAAAAATCATAAGCATGTAAGAACACCCTTGTGCTAGCATCCAAAGACATACTAATCCCAACATCCTGGTCCATGAAGGATATGTCTGGAAAGCTCACAAACAAGAGATGAAGGAATAGCCCTTCCTTGATGCTGTTCTCCGTTATGTCCCAATTAAGTTAGTCACAGATTCTCAGCTAAGCTGTTCCAGTAATTCCAATACTATTTAAGTGTGACTAATTTTCTCTAAAGTAGGGCCATTCTGATAAGCCCCAATGCATGTCAAATTGATATGCAGTATGCTCTTTTAAACACTGACAACATTAGGAGATGAGCAGATGCAGCTAGAAATGAAGGAGCGAGCTTGAGCTTTAAAAAGTTGCAGTAGTTTAAAAAATCAAAACTCTCCTGGTTAGATGAAAGTACTGAAAAAAAAAAATCTTGCCTTCCTCCCCTTCTGAACATTTGCAGACATTTTACTGCATTTCAACGTAGACAGTTTTTGTTGTTCATAGTCTTGTACATTTTCAGACAATTTATAATACATTCCAGGATCAGTTTGAATCCTCCCAGGTGACAGTTTACTAAAGTTACACATCATATTCGAATTAGAATTAGATTATTTCCAGAATCTACCCAGTTCACCTAATTCAAATTCTACTCTTAATAGGGTATGCTTTGGGTTGATAATGTCCAGCTGCAAACTTGTAAGATTTTCATGGAAAGACAGATTGTGCTCTATAAATTGTATCGAGGCAACATCTCTACTCCTTTTAAGGCTGTGGTACAATGGTAAATAAGCTGGCAGCTGCTTTCTGAATGTGTTATTGGAATCCTCATCTGTCTTTCAGGTGGTTAAGAATATTTCTTATGAGAAAGGAGTATCTAGATACTTTAAAATCCTTAAAAGATTACATAAAACAATGTGGGGTAAATGTTTGTACCTACAATCAGTCCTCTTCACATGCAAATTCACTATCTGCAAATTTGCTTATCCACGAGGGGGCAGAATTGCTACTTACCTCGTTATCTGTGCCTCTGTCCTTGTTATCCACTACACAGAGACTTTCCAAAGACTGCAGGAACCTTCAGAATGGCGCCTGAGACCAGTGCTGACCTCTTTAAAATGGACAGTGGAAGCATTTATTAGTCATGTTAAAGGGATCTGTTCTGGTCTTATGCACCATTCTGAAGGCCCTTCAGCCTCTGGAAGGTCTCTGCAGCATTCAGAGATTGTTTGGCATTTCCTGCTGCACTCTGCTGAGTTTCTGAGTATCTCTACTGGATTCTTCTGATAGAAGATAAGGTACCTAACCTTCCACCTAACTCCATTGATCTCATTGGATCACTGGTTTGTTATCTGCAAATTCACTATCTGCGAGGATTTCCAGGAACCCAACCCTAGTGGATAATGAGGACTGACTGTATTATGTATAATCCTCTATGGTTGCATGCAGACACAGGGTTGCAAGGTGGACAAGGTGGGACACATCCAGAGCTGGCCCATCTATGAGGAGAACTAAAACAGTTGCCTCAGGCAGCAGACTGGCCAGGGGCATCCACTTCCATCCACCACCCACCTCCACTGATGATCCTCCTCTTCCCTTGATTGGAAAAGGAAGTGGGAGCAAAACAGAAGCAAGAGGGCCAAGAGAGTGTCTTGGGGAAGCAGAGGCTAGCACATCATAAGGAAGGGGCAGCATTTGACATGCTGCCTCAGATGCCAGGCGGTCTTGGGCTGGCCTTGAACATATCCTACCATTGAAGGAAAATAGTTGGAATGACTCTTGCTCATCCCTTACAGTACCCCTCTAAACTATCTGGATGCGGGTTCACCTTATGCTGCAAGTAGGACCTTTCCCATTGCATCCGAATGCATCAATTTGCAGGACCAGCATCAGATTGCAGTGTGCGGATGCTACTCTTGGACCATAAGGGACAAGGGCATATCATTAGCCAATGGTCAGTACACTCAGCTTGCTTAGCCAACATGACCCCATGTGGTCCCTTTACCTGTCAGTTCTACAAAGCTGATGGGCAAGAGGGAAGCCAGCCAAGAGGATGTTCTTGGGCCATGCCTGCTTCTTTGGATCTCTTGCCCACTCTTTCCAGCGAGCCACCAGGCAAGAGAAGTTAAAGATTGGCGCTTGAGTGCAAAAGATGGAAGGAAGTAGGAGAAGGGGGCTAAGGAATTCAGCTTACCATCATGTCTTACAACTTTTTGTACTGTGTGTTTTTTAGCTTTGGCCTTGTAGTTGGCTGACAGTGGAGAGGTGGGGAAAATACAAGTTTCCTTCTTTCTGTTTCCAGGAATGAAAAACAAATTCACAGACCTGGGTATTGTCCTAATGTTTGACAACCCTTCAGGAAGAAATAACTGTGATTTTGAAACGTTACCTTCTGTTACTTTACAGAACGTAACATTTTGATATGAAATTGCCTCATTTTCCTGGACCATGTAACAAACAGCACCATTTTCTTTTCAAAGAACCATGTGCTCAACTGTCTCATATTCTGAGGCACAAATTGTCACCATCAATTTTAACTTTCCTGCCAAACAGGGTCAGTTAGCTCTTTGTTAATAGAGGAACTACAATTTCTCCCTTTCTTGGCTATCATTTCTGAGTGATCCAGCAGTCCTCTCTCAATGGTTCACTTAGGATTTTGCCTGCCAGCAAGCTGTGGAAAGTTCCAATTGCCTCTTTGGTCATCCACAGCTTCCATAAAACAAGTCCAGACAATATTTATAGCTGGGATTTCCCAGAAACACAAGATTAGGGTGCCAATATCCTGACCATGTTCCCAGAGCTAGTCAAGATGTCTCTTACATCTTTTCAAAAATGTCTACTTTGTGTTGCAAAAAGAGCACTACAGAACCATATTCAAAATAATCACTAATCAAATGTAACCCCCAGGGAACATTGTGATTATGTTATCTGCAGCCACTAGGGCTGCTAACCAATCAGTATTTTACAAGTCCCTCCAATAGTTCACCATATATTAAGGTCTAAACAGCCACATCAATCTGCCAACCTTTATCAATAATCTGCTAGATTCCGCCCTGTTCCTCCCTGCTACCCTTTGTATTACAATCAGTTCTTGTTATCCGCTAGAGTTAGGTTCCTGGAAAACCTAGTGGATGCAGAATTAGCGGATACTGAATGATAGAGCTTAAGGGAAAAAATGGGGTCCTGTTCCAGGGGACCCTCTTCACCATACACTCTATGAATTCTATGAATCTGAATCTTGCTGTCTATGGAGCTGGGTGATAGTGAGGGCTCATCAACATCTGATGCAGAAAACCGATCCAATCCGGACAACTTTCTAAAAAACGAGGAGTATAATTGGCTGGATGTGATTACTACAACACCCCCCCCCCCATAAGCCATATATTGAATAGGCATTTTCCTGCAGTGGCATACCTGGGGGGAGGGGTTAAGGGGAGCAAATGCCTTGTGGTGCCACCACAACCCCTCTGCCGCCACCACCTGGAACTGATCTTCTGCGCTGATCTGAGGGCCACCCCTTCGCCTCCCCGTTAAACAAAGGGGAGGAGAAGAGGGCGCCCCACAGATCAGTGGGGAACTGCCAGCCACCTCCTCTGTCGACGGGGGCAGGCGTCATTTGGGAGCAGTTTCATGCCGCTACAAGCAGCACCTGGCTCCTCCAATACTCAGAGAAGGTGGTAGCCGCTTTCAGTGGTGCAAAACAGCTCTAATGGAGCTGCATCGCACCGCTGTGGGCCACCTTGTCCGTTCCCCCTTTTTTAAAGTGGGAAAGAAAAGGACGAGGCTGTCCAGAACCCTGCCAAGTTAGGAAATGTCACGCTGACATCACTGCAATTGCTTCCGGGGCAGGAGCAACTGATTGGGGGTGGCCCCAGGGCACCCAAACCCCAGGAGCACCACTGCCCCCCTGCACACCACCTGCCTGCTCCTGAGGAGGCCACAGTCCCTTCCCTTCCTCCCACAACCTCTCTCACCCACACCTACCTGCTCATAGCTCATAACTACAGGAGGAGAGAGCACTGGGGCTGGACCGGCACTGGGCCTCAGCACCAAGCCGAAGGGTCGCTCCAGTGTGAGAGAGTTCATCTGGGATAGTTTAGTCCATGTCTACGGATATTTCAAGGAACGTTTATTTTGGGACATTTTTAATTGGTTTACAAAGAAAATGCCGCTACAATCCTTTACACACAAGTTAAGTACTGAAAGCTGAAGTAAAGAGTCAAAATAGTTATTGGAATAAGGAAGGCCACGGTGAGCCAATTCCTCAGAAACCAAGGGGAGGGGAATAGAATGAAAAGAGAAATGAAAGCCAGAGTATGAGCATGAAGCAGCCGAAGGAAGGCCTGAAATGAAAGATGAGGGGCAGGCAAATTAGTGTGGGAAGCCCGAAGGGAGCAGTCAGCCTGCAGCAGTGGTGACTCTGCCACCAGATGGTGTCATTGATCAGACAAGGAGTCGGTTTCAGAGGCTCTCTAAAGACAGGCAGAAGGAAATCAGGCTTGATCAGCGGGAGCTGTGTCTTTTCAAGTTGGTGTGCTTTACATTTAGTCGAGAAGCTGAAAAGCAAAATAAAACTATTCTCTGGACCTTGAGCTTCGCTGTCCTATAAAAAAGGAATGTTGGCTGCCTGTCCAGAGTTAAATACAGCCAGAAAGAAAATTTGCTGTGCATAATCTTCATATTGTCTCATACAAAAGCCTATCGTTTGCACAAGCCCAATTTTAGTTGGAAGAGAAAATTCAGGCAAGCTAATCTAAGAATGGTTTGGATCAGCACTGAGCACTAAAGCAGGAAGACAAGGCCCTTCTTTTTGGCAGAAGAAAGATGAGCAATAGTAAGGTGACCAACTTTTTACAATGAAAAGGAGGACACAAATAAATTGAAGAAAAAAATATCGTAAATAAAAGAAACATTTTATTCATTGCAACAATAATATACTATAATATGATAAATGCATAATAAAAAACATTTGTAACATTTTATATTGTAATTATGCTTACATGCCAACAGGGTTGTATAAACTTGTAAATAAAATTATACATATCTGGAAATTATTAAATAATGAATTACTAAAACGTGAATTGTGCTTACCTGTGTATGATTGAATATTCACTGAAAGAAAGAAATAATTACCGTGAGTCTACTGCATGCGTATGTGCCGTGTCATGTTTCGGTAAGAAGTAACAGAAGCGCTCTCTCTCAAGGTCTCCTGTGCGGAGCACATGCATCTCATAATGGTGTCTCACCACACTGTACCGAGTGTAAATCACAGGCTCATATGCCCTCTAATCAGTTCCGGGCCCTTATGAGTCTGTGATTTTTCCAGCAGCGTGTGACCTTAAGCACAAGGCTCACAACCACTGCTACTAGTCTGGGCCCAAAGTTAAGAATACTTCCTCTTAACCTTAAAATTCCCCAGGCTAAACAAGTCCCAACTACAGGGACTTTTTCCAATGAGTAACTTAAAATTTGGTAAGCGTGCCACTTTAGCCACTGAATCTTATCTGGTTCCAAAGACAACCAAAGCTTCTAGTAAATTTAATTGTAATTTATTGATAAACAAGGGTTACACAACTAAGAAAGCAGACTAGAACTAACAGAGATACCTTATAAAACAAAGAAAACTAGGCTCCTATCACTGACTAGGCCCTAGTTGTTCACCTTGTTCCTCAGACAGCAATTCCAGTCTTGCAAAGGGGAGTCTGCAGGTTTGCAAGCTTTATCAGGTCTGATGATCTTCTTGGAGGCTGATCTGGAGGAGTCTTGCCATTTGGAAGGTCTTGATGGTGGTTGTGCTGCCATATCCCTCAGGCTCAATCAATTAGCCTATCAGGGTAAAGGAGCCATCTCCTGTTTTCAGCACTAGCTACATGTAACCTTTCTGAATAGCTTGCATTCCTGACCCCAGCTATAACTTCACACCTTTTGCAAACAACCAATGAAATAAACTCTCTCAATCCTGCTTGTGTTACAATTCTTTCAAAATAAAGTCAAGCCAGGGCCTAGCTTTTTCTTGTTTGCTCTTTACACCGAGCCTTGATGAATCATCATGTCAAATACAAATATGTCACATCACACGCAACAGATTGGATTGGCATCGATCGAATATGGAGATTTAATAATAATAATAATAATAATAATAATACATGTATTTATATACCGCCTTTCTTAAAGTCACTAGATTTCTCTAATGATTACAACTCAAGGCGGTTTACATAGGCAGACTTTTCACAAACCCGAAGGTTTTTACAATTTACAGAATGTTCTATCTTGCAAGAACCACATTCAAACAGATCTTTCTTTCTGGATTTAGCCTTCTTTCTTTAGCTACCCGTCTGTCGTCTGCTGGCTGATGAGGCTTCCCTGCTCTCACCAGAGACGCAGCTGAGTTCAGCACACTCCTCCTCCCACGAGGCAGCTGAAACTCAGCTTTTAATCAGCCGCAGTTTGCAAGGTCTGCCGCTCACACAGACTTCCGGGAGTCTCGAGCTCACGACCTTGAGATCTTCAGTTGTTATCTTCGGGCAAACGGAGGCATTAACCCTCTCGGCTAAATCTTCTGCCCTTTGAGATTTACAAATTGGTCTTCAAATATCGAAAAGGAGGACATGTAGGAGGACACTTTTCGAGGGAGGACAGAACTTACAAAAGAAGGACTGTCCTCCCTAAAGGAGGACGGTTGGTCACCTTAGCAATAGGAATATGTGGGGGGGGGGGCAAGGAAATCAGGAAAGGAGAACCACAAGGGACAGAGGAAGCAAATGAGAGAGAAGTACACCTTCTAGACAGGAGGGAGATGGGTATGATTTATATTTTATAATTCAGTGTGTACTTTAGTCTACACATTGACACATTTGAGATTTCTGGAACCATAGGTTCAAAGAACACCAGGTCTCTCACCTTTCTGTAATAGGCTGCATTGTTTTTACAGTCAATTCTTGTTATCCGCTAGGGTTAGGTTGCTGGAAACCCTAATACAGTGTTATTCAAACTGTGGGTCAGAACCACAAGTGGGTCATGGAAAGCTGGGAGCAGCCATCTTGTAAACTGCAGACCTTACTCTTGTTACATTCTTTTTTTGTGAGTGTTAGCAGTTTGAAAAGAACTGGCTGTATTTTAATTCTTTTTGGTACTTAGCTTATCTCTGAAGCCTGTGGGTTCTGTATGGCTTTGAAACACAGAAATGCTCCTACACATGACATCATCTGCCAAAGTTGCCAATTAATTTCAGCTGAAACATTCCTTCCAACACGGTGGTTTGATAAACAAAATTGTAATCGAGAAGTGTGTGACAACACTTGACACCCAGCTTGTCACAGCTGACACCCAGCTCCTAAGTGAAGAGAAACGGAAATGATAGAAGTTCTCAGAGTAAAACCCACGGGTAGAAAATAGTTCTATTATTTTCAGCTTTCAGCTTGCAGGGCTTTCAGCACTGCAAGACAAACATCTGTCTACAGGGGAAGAAAAAAGTGAAATGCTGAAGACATTCCGCTTGTTTTTGTCATGTGCAGACCTGGATGCTTAGAACTTCCTCTATTCTTTCGCCAGAGTTCGCCCAACTTCATGTTCGTTGCTTGGATAACACTATCTAACCATCTCATCCTCTGCCACCCCCTTCTCCTTTTGCCTTCAATCTTTCCCAGCATGAGGGACTTTTCTAAAGAGTCCTCTCTTCTCAGGAGGTGGCCAAAGTATTTGAGTTTCAGCTTCAGTATTTGTCCTTCCAGGGAGCAATCAGGCTTGACTTCCTGTAGGATTGACCGATTGGGTCTCCTTGCAGTCCAGGGGACTCTTAACAGTCTTCTCCAACACCATAATTCAAAGGCGCTCCACATATTCTTCGGCGCTCCACCTTCCTTATGGTCCAGCTCTCACATCCATACATCGCTACTGGGAAAACCATAGCTTTGACTATGGGAACCTTTGTTGGCAGGGTGATGTCTCAGCTTTTTATTAAGTTGTCTAGGTTCGCCATAGCTTTCCTCCCAAGAAGTAAACATCTTTTAATTTCATGGCTGCAGTCACCATCTGCGGTGAACTTGGAGCCCAGGAAAATAAACTCTGACACTGCTTCCATTTCTTCCCCTTCTGTTTGCCAGGAAGTGATGGGGGTGGTTGCCATGATCTTCGTTTTTTTAATGTTGAGCTTCAAGCCAATTTTGGCACTTCCCTCTTTCACCCTCATCAGAAGGTTCTTTAGGTCTTCCTCACTTTTTGCCATTAGAGTGGTATCATCTGCACATCTGAGGTTGTTGATATTTCTCCCAGCAATCTTGATTCCAGCTTGTGAATCATCCAGCCCAGCCTTTCTCATGATGTACTTTGCATATAAGTTAAATAAGCAGGGTGACAGTATACAGCCTTGTCGTACTCCTTTCCCAATTTTAAACCAATTGGTTGTTCCATGTTCGGTTCTAACTGTTGCTTCCTGACCTGCATACAGGTTTCTCAGAAGACAGATCAGGTGGTCTGGTACTCCCATCTCTTCAAGAATTTGCCACAGTTTGTTGTGATCCACACAATCAAAGGCTTTAGTGTAGTCAATGAAGCAGAAGTAGATGTTTTTCTGGAACTCTCTTGCTATCTCCATGATCCAGCGAATGTTGGCAATTTGATCTTTAGTTCCTCTGCCTCTTCGAAAACCAACGTATACTTCTCAAAACCCCATGGACTACCGTATGAAAATGGGACTTACTTCTGAGGAAACATCAACAGGATTGCTTTGATGGTTACGTAGCTTATTGCAAAAACCTATTTTTCTGAGGACAGCAACAACGTAAATGTATTTTTTTACTAACATTAGGCACGGATTCTCAAGAATGCACCCAGTACTGAAAGTACTGAAAGACGTGTCTCTCAATTTCTTAACAATTTCATAGGTAGCATAGAAATAACTGTTGATTCTAGTCTCATTTCTGTGTGTGATAGCTAAATTTATCAGTAGGCAAACATTTATGCATTCAGTGATACTCTTATAGAGAAAACACAAAGAGGTCTTCTTGAGTAAGATGTCACTGTTTTATGATACATCGAACACAACTTTTGAGTCAAAATTATAGCTCAAGTTCTCCCCTTTTTTTCTCAGTTCTGTCTACAGTACCTCCCAATATCTCATTCCTATATAGGCTCTTTTTCTTGTGGTTGAACCTGTGACTGTCAACTCCTGCCAAGACGGACACACAACACTCACAATTCAGAAGAGAATGCACACACACAAATACACACATGTATGCACACACATACTAATGTGTTTCCCTTTTTTGAAAACAAAAAAGGAAATTTGATGGCAGAAAAATCCATCATAGGTTAGTTACAAGCCATGATGACTATATGCAACCTCTGGGTTTCAAAATTACAAAGATATTAGCCTATCTTTTAATGCCAGATGCAAGGGAGTGGCAACAGGATAGGGGTATCTTGAGCACTCCCTGAGGCATCTGGTGGGCTACTGTGAGATACAGGAAGCTGGGCTAGATGGGTCCTTGGCCTGATCCAGCAGGGCTCTTTTTATGCTTTTATGCATGCAAGCACGCACGTGCACATGCACACGAGGATCAGTGTGCCACTGTTGAGAATCAAGGATGCCATTAAGTTGTGCCCACCTGCGTCAACGTGATTCTACTAGTCTACTTGCATCTTGGGGGAGGCTCTGCTCTTACCAATATTAGTACAGTTGGCAGGAACATAGGAGACAGTCTTCTTCATGGCACTAAGCGGGTGGTTTCAGGCTCGATGTTTTCCCTGAAAGATCAGATTGCCTCTTTCCTTCTAGATATTCTGACATCAGAATGACGTCTCTTAAATTAGTTGTTGCTTATTTACACTGTCGATTATCTGTTGTCATGCTTGCTTTCTGTTTTGATTTTTGGAACTTGTGTCGATGTTAGCCACCTTAAAAGTCTTATAACTCGGAAAGGTGGGATATAACCAGTGGTGGGATTCAAATAAATTAACAACTGGTTCTATTATGTCATAGCCGGAGCAAAAAAAAAAACCCCGAAGCCAGCCGAGGTAAGCGAGTGGGTGGGGCCCAGCCATTTAACAACCGGTTCTATAGAACCTGGGCGAACCCCCTGAATCCCACCACTGGACATAACCAGTGGTATCATCCAAATGATTTAGGAACAGGTACTCGCTTTTGATTGGCACTTGTCGGGGTCCACCCACCGGAAGTGATGTCGTGGCAGGAAGTGAGGTCATAGCCAGAAGTGAGGTCATGGTTGTTGCCATGGTTGTGATCATGTTTGTAATAACTTCAGCTTGTGGTTAGTGTTGATTTAACTTCTATTGCTTTGCTTTCTAGAGATGTGTATATACATATTTTGCTTCAACTGTTCCCTGGTGAAATAGCAGGCTAGACTGTACTAGATTGTGACCCCTTTTGGGATAGGGAGCCATTTAACTTTAATGTTAAATGCAAGGAGCCGGCAAGGAGCAGGAGGGGGAACGGGCGCCCACTGGACCGCGCGACCACGTGGGCGCGCAACCGAGCGCCGGGCCAGCCAGCAAGGAGCAGGAGGGGGAACGGGTGACCAAAAAATGACCGTGTGGGGGCTGGGGCTGGGGGGAGGCTGCAGGAGGAACCGGGATGCTGGATCTGCACAGCTGGAGGGAGCGGGAGCCCCAGGCAGCCTACCTTCTCACGCTTGCTGCCTTATTCCCGGGTCTCCCTCGCTGCTGCTGCTGCTGCTGCCACCGCCGCCGCCTCCAGTCCTCTCGCTCTGCTGCTGCTGCCGCTGCCAGCACACTGCCTGCCTGCCTCCTCACAGAAAGTGCAGGCAACGGCTGCGGGCGTGCAGTACGCATGCGCAGCTGCTGTGCCAACCAGCCGACGGGGCCAGCTTCGAGTGGGTGGGGCCAGCTCAACTTCTAGGAACCGGTACTCGCGTAGTGGTGCGTAGTGGGTGCATGACATAACTGGATATAACCCCTGCTAACTGGGCAAGAGGCACTTTTTCGAGTGGTGCTGCTCTTATATTTAGCAGGGGGAAAGCAATTGTCCCTCTTCACCCCTGCGCAGTGTCTTTTCTAGTGGCTGTTGCTGGTATAGTAGGGTTCTGAATTTTTTTTTAGATTGTGAGCCCTTTTGGGACAGGGAGTCATTTAACTTTATTATTATTTGCCTGTAAACCGCTTTGTGAACTTTATGTTGAAAAGCAGTATATAAATACTGTTGGTTGGTTGGTTGGTTGATCTATATATATAAAAACGGACGTGGGTATGTATGTATGCGAGTATGCATGCATGTATGTATGTTCTGCATAGGCTTCGCGACGCTTGGCCCCATCCGCACGAAACCTGGCACACACATACCTTGCGGCCTGGAAAGAAACACTGCGGGGGTCAGACCCCCCTCGCGCCCCCGGGGGTGGGGGTACGCGGGGGTCTTCACGTGAACATCGTCGGAAATGTCCGAAATCGGCGTCAAATCCACAGTTTTCGGGGTCGCCAAGATGAGTGGCGACCGTCCCAATGCCGTTGGAGTCCGGGTTCAGCCCCCCCCCCCGACGTGGGGGGCAAAAAGGGGTGCGAGACACAGCATCCGCCATTCCCTGCTGGAACGCCTGGACCGATTGGCATGAAACTCAGCATGCAGAAGCCTAGCAGCCTGGCCGCAAATACTGTGGGGGTCGGTGGCCCCTCCCGCCCCCAGGGGTGGGGGTACGGGGGGCCGACATGAGAACGGCTAAAAACGGCCAAACTTGGAGTCAAATCCACAGTTTTCGGGGTCGCCGAGATGAGTGGCGACGCTCCCGATGCAGTTGAAGTCTGGGTTTGCCCCCCCCACGTGGGGGCAAGAAGGGGTGCGAGACACAGCGTCCGCCATGCCCTGCTGGAACGCCTGGACTGATTGGCACCAAACTCGGCATGCGTAAGCCTAGCAGCCTGGCCACAAACACTGCGGGGGCAGGGGCCCCTAGCGCCCCCAGGGGTGGGGGTACATGGGGGTCCCCACTTGAAAACGGTCGAAAATGGCCAATATCGGTGTCAAATCCATAGTTTCTGGGGTCGCTGGGACGAGTGGCGACACTCCCGATGCTGTGCAAGTTCAGGTTCACACCCCCTCGGCGTGGGGGGCAGGAAGGGGTGCAAGACACAACATCCGCCATGCCCTGCTGGAACGCCTGGGCCAAGCGACACGACACTTGGCCTGGCCAAGTGACACCTTGTGGCCTGGCCACAAACACTGCGGGGGTCAGACCCCCCTAGTGCCCCCGGGGAGGACGCGGGGGACCCCAAGTGAAAATGGTCGAAAACGGCCGAATCCAGCGTCGAATCCATAGTTTCTGGGGTTGCCGGAGCGAGCGGCGATGCTCCTGACACCGTCGAAGTCCGGGTTCGGCCCCCCTCGGCGTGGGGTGCGCGACGGGGTGCAAGACACAATATCTACCTTGCCCTGCTGCCACGCCTGGAGCGATGTCCACCAAACTCGGCATGCGCGTGCCTTCCAGCCTGGCAACAGACCCTCTGGGGGTCTGGCCCCCCTAGCGCCCCGGGGGGGCCGCAGGGCCCCCACGTGAAAATGGTCAGAAATCGACGAGATCGTCCTCGGTTCTGTAGTTTCTGGGCTCACCGAGGCCAACAGCGACGCTGTGGGAGTTCGGGTCCGTGCCCCCCAATGTGGGGGGCGGGAAGGGGTGCGATACAAGATCTCCACCATGCCCCACTGTGACGCCTGGAGCAATTGGTGCCAGACTCGGCATGCGTATGCCTTGCAGCCTGGCGACAAACACTGTGGGGATCAGGCCCCCCTGGGCCCCCAGGGGTGGGGGTGCGCAGGGGGCCCCAGGTGAAAATGGTCGAAAACGCCCAAAATTGGGAGATGGGTCACGGATGGGTCAGGGATGGGAGATATAAACACCCGGGCAACGCCAGGTAACAAAAAGCTAGTTGATTGATAAATGCATTTAAAAAAATGTATATAAATACATGCTATGGCTTACATGATGACTTGAAGGAACACAGAAGATAATGAAGAACCCCTCTTTGCACTTAGTCTCTTTTGTCATTTCAAACTTAGGGTCCAGGTCCCCAAATCCAAGGGAAATTAATGTTAAGGGGCTGCGCTCCCAGAATCAATACTTATGAAGTCTCACAGATAACAGAATTGGAGATATTAATATGAAAATAAGTGAGTCTCCTGTTTCCCGCAAAACACTTTGTCCTCTCAGGCATCCTGGCGAGGTGCCTGATCATTCCCTTAAATGCCAGGAAATCTGCCTACAGTTTATCGTGCAGCTGAGCATCTTGTACCCTACAGGCTCTGATAACGTAGCAGGGCATTTGTGACATTCAGCAGATGGCACTGGGAATTCAGTTAGAGCTGGGAGGGACATGCAGCATTCCATTCTGTTTATCCAGACAAGATTTTAAGGGTGGGATGTCCTTGGATAACCATATATCTTTCCTTTTTTTCCTCAGTCAGCAAAATGCATTTACAACACTTAACTGCAGCAACAAGGGAAGAATTTTTGTTTTCTTTAGAGCATTTTCCATAATAAAATGGATGTATATTTTTATCCTGTGACCTTTTCTTCCTCTTGGGGTTGTTGTTTTTTTGGGGGGGGGGGACAGGGACAGGAGGTCCCATTAACGCAAAGGCTTGCATAAAATAAAAAAGCTTTAATTTGAGTGAGGGTAATTCCCACTATACTGTGCCCTTTAAAAAGAAAAGTCAATTCAGCAACTAGTGCAGCTGGGAGCCTGTCAGGCACTGCAAAATGTGCAGACAGGTGACTGAAGAGACAGATGTTGAAAGTGTACCATCAGAATCACTGATGCTAACTGTAGGATAAATGTGGTTCATTTCCAAGGTTCTAAGTGGCATTTTGTCTGTGTCAAAAGCAGCCGGCTAATCAAAGCCTACTTTGCAGTACAGCGTTGCACATTGATTGCCCAGAGGCTCCCGGCTCTGAAGCCAACGAGAGTTGCTATGGGAATCAAGAGGGCACTTGGAGACAGGATCTGGGGCTTGGCTCCCTCCCGTCCACGGCTGCTGGAGTCAGAGGAATGAAACGCTGAAAGGAGGTGGCAGAGAGCCACCGGGGAAATGCAGGCATAGAGGAGGGACTGTCATCGCTGGAGACCGAGGCATGGAGAAGAGCAAAGAGACGCCTGCAGCATCACACAGTGGAGGCTCGGATTAGCTTGGATGGACCCTGTTTCTGCTGGAGAGTCACGATAACAAAACTACCGGGAAAGTCTGGCCGGAGCAGGTCTGCTGAAAGATGGGAGCCAGCTCATCAGCGTGCCGGCCCAAGTGTGTGTATTTGGATATCGATGGAAGGATCCAAAAGGTACTTTTTCAACGTTTGTTCCCCCAGTAGGTCTTGTCCCAGCACATTTGTGTTAAGGGAAATTCACTGTCCAGCTTTTTTCCCTTTTCTGTCACTTGTCATTGCGTCCTCATTCAGCCACAAATGCAGCTGCCCTGGTGAAGCAGATTCGAACTGCAAGGAGCTCGTTTACTTACGCGCTCCCATTTTGCCAATGACTTAGGAATGAATGGCAAAGGCACTCTGTGAGTGGTAAGCACAGGGCAGCCGAGATTTGGAATGCACGTGTGAATTCTCATGTGTGAGGATGCATGTGTGAATTCGCTTGCGCAGGGCGAACGTACAGTTAGATAGGACTTGAGGGGATTCTAGATCATTTTGTGGGAGTGGTTCACAATGGAAATGTTAGCATTAATGATAGGAAGATTTAAGTAATCTGGATATACCTGGAAGTTCTTTTAAAATTATACTGCATTGTTTCCAATAAGGACTCTTTTCCAAAAGTAGCTGCCTGCCTACTAATTTTTTCAAGGTGACTTGTGTTACACACACACACACACACACACACACACACACACACACACACACCGGAGGGGGCAAATCAGCAAATTTTTATTCTCTCCTCCAGGATTATTTTGGTATGGCCTCAGGAATGTGTGGAAGTTAACAAATGAGAGGAATCTGTAACATGTATGGGACAAAATGGGATGTATGGGATATTGCACTAATTGTGGCTTCCCAGTTCTCAAGGTGCTTTTATGGTGGGCAATAGGAAAGGTGAGTGATGACTTGCAGAATCTTAACTTGCAAAGGTGACTTGTAAAATCTGAACCTTTTATATTCCAAGGTATTGCTTCATGCTCTTGTTGTGCCTTTTGTGGGTTATTTGGTCACCTCTGGGTTTCACATTATCCTCACAGACTAATTTGGAATAAACTTTTTTTGTCCTACCCTGCCTTAATCCAAAGTTTCATCTGCACGTATGTCACACGGAAGGGGCTTTTCAGACACATTGGTATTATACTGGAGTATCTCTAAGGAGGGACTATGGCTTAGTGGAAGAGCACTGGCTTTGCATGCTGAAGGTCACAGGTTCGATCCTTGCTATCTCCAGGTGAAGCATAGAGCAATTCTTGTCTGAAACCCTGGAGATTTGCTGCCAGTGGACAGACTCAGGATAAAGCAGCTTCTTAGGTTCATTTCTACACCAGTCATGTAATGGAAGTGACTTGGGGCGGGGGGCATCCTCGCTTTCATGAGGTAGTGTTGCCCTCTGGGGAGAGGGGGAGAGCAGGCATTCAAAGAGGATAGAATCAAAAATAATAAAGTCAATGATGAGGTATTCAAAATGGCGGAGGCCAGAAGGAGGAACTTCGGACATCCCTGGTGGTGACATAGGGAATTAGTCATTCCCAGGAACTGCGGTGTTATCTAAGGGAGCGCTCACTGGATTCTGTACAACAAATAAGAACTGAGCATTTCCCAGGAAAAAGCAGCGTAGGCAGGAAAGGTCACAAGAGCCTTTGATCCTATGACCATATTCCATCAGCAACTTTTTCTTCCTGTCTCCGCCCAAGGGTGCTCATAGTAATAGGTTGCCTCAGATGCTTGTCAGTATCCTGTCTTGCTTGATTGCTTGAGGTCTGTGGGCACAGAATGAAGGCCACTGTGGGCAGGCTGGATCGTCATGGACTTGAGATGGACATGAGGAAGTTGCCTTATACTGAATCTGACCCTGGGTCTATCTAGCTCAGTATTGCTGACACTGACTGGCAGAGGGTCTTGACCACTCTCTGCAAGCCCTTCTGCATGCAATTCATGTGTTCTTCTGCCTTTAAGCTCCACATTAGGGTGTCCACAACACACAGAAGAAGGGTTGGTGAAGGGCAGGTCTGGAAAGAAGACGGTAAAGGATTTACCAGGCACTGCCCACAGGACCATGGTTAGCTGCAGGACCGCTTGCTTCAACTGTGGATGCTGTATACACTGGTACAGATCCTGATATTCCAGATCCTGCCCACCTACCCAGCCATCCCTTGATAAGGGATGACACTTTAAGAAGATTGTTCTGGAATTCAGCATTTCTTCAGCACTCTGCGGTTCTTAGTGGACTTTGTGGCAGAAAAGAGGATCAGGTGAATGAGAGGTCTTGGGCAGTTGGGGAGGAGATCATCACAGTGCTCCAGCTGCCTGCTCAGGTGGTCTGGGCTGCTAGCGTGGCTTCCTCCTTGTTCAGCTCTTCTGCAGATTGGGCTGCAAGTGCAACCAGAGAAAATGTATTCTTTGCATCCTTAATGTATTGCTGCATCTTCCAGGATGGTACCATGGGGTCTATAGTGGTATTGTCCTCTCCTCCAAGTCAGCAGCTGACTTAATGGAAAAGCCCATGACAGTCATAAGCTGAAGCAGTAATTTTCCATGCTTCCGTACACCTTGCAAAACAGGTTGAGAGAATGCAAAGAGCACACCTTCTGGCTACAGAAGATAATTCAGGTGACGTGTTTGCATCATGTACAAGTGAATCCAAGCACAATCTGCAGTGGCCAATTACAAACAGCCCTGGCCTGTTGGACCCAGGGGTGGGCAGGGTGGAGGAGCTGCCTATTGGCAACGTTCCGCTCACTGCAGTCTCCTCATAACACCTTGGCATGGAAGATTCCCTGCTGGAGTGTCAGCTACAGAGTGAGACGCCAGCTGCAGCTGCAGGTGCTCCGCCCGCCACCCCAGTATACGGTCCCTCCAGGCACGGGCCCAATTTGGCCACGTCCTACCAAGCTCAGAGCACAGCCGGAGCAGGTGCTGATTGTGCCTGGGACGGGGGGGAGGGATGACGAAAGATGTCACAGCATCCTCTGCGCAGCCTCGCCTGCCCCCTGCTCCCAGAATAGCTCCATTTCGGAGCGTTACAGTGGCAAGGGTGGGCAGGAGGGCCCAGCTGCGTGCCGCTTTCTTCTGCAGCGCACCCAGCTCACTCACCCGTGCCCATGATAGATGCTACCCTTTGGGCTCAACATCTCTGACTTAGAGTAAGGGGAATGGAGACTTCTTCTGCTCCCACAAAGCAGTTCCACCTTCATGTTTGCCTCTCTTGTACTACTCAGCCCTAAAAATGAGATCTTGGGTGGGGATTGTCCTGCCTGCATGGAGCTGAGCTGAAACAGAACCTTATGAAAGAGCCCCTGTCCCGTTCTCCGAATTTAGCCAGCTAGATAATGGCGTACTGGGAATAACAGTGCAAACCTAAGCAGGGCTAGAGCAGGCAGGCTGGCGGGCCTGTGCTGTATCCAGCGCTGCTTACAGGGAGGCTGGAGCCTCCCCAGCGCAAGGGAAGGTTCGTGCCTTTGCTAAACAGCAGGCACAGATCCGAGGAGACCGTGCGGCCCAAATTGGGGCTGTGCGGCCTGGGGTTATGGCTGAATCCCAAGCCCGGCCCCCTCCCTGGGCTGGCACATCTGCCAGCCCGCCCACCGTCCACACAGGAATGCCCTCCCCCTAACCATTCCCACCCACCCTTCGAGCCTTGGCACACCTCTGCGCCAGCCGGCTTCAGCTGGCGCAGATGAGGCGCAGCATGGGTGCTCCCAGACCGGCGCTGCCAGCAGTGCCAGTCCCAGAGCATTAGCGCCAACGTGGGGGTGCTGCTTCAGGGTGTAGCGCCAACGCAATCACATTGTGTTGGCGCTACGCCCAACTCAGGATTGTGCCCTGAGTATTTTATCTGTTGGACGAGGCTTACAAAAAGCAGCACATCAGCATGCCTGAGATTGTTTTAACCTTTGCATTGATGGGATCTGTGTAGCTGTTCACTCCTTATCACTAGCAGCAAAGCTTATGAACTTCATTATGGAAACAAAAGACCCCTGGATGATTTCTTGATCCCGTTTTGCTGCACTTGGTAATGCAACTCCAAAACAAAAATTGTCACGGATATGCTCCAAAACCTTCACTCACCACCACCTGCCTTATACATAATGTCACATTTTTCGTTCCAAAACTCTTCATACAACATTTTCTACATTGATTTTCAGGTCTGTTGGGGGAAAAGTACTCATAACAACCTGTTTTTGTTTCAAGATTGTTCTCTAAGGGACACATGTATTATTGAAGAACTTGGAAGGACAGCTGCCTGAAAAGACTTTGCAAACTCCCAAACAAAGACTAGCATTATCCTTTTCATGTATAAAGACTAGCATTATATAGACATTATCCTTTTCATGTATCGGGAATGAAATTCTTTCTGTGGGGTTGCTTGTAAAAAAAATGAGGGGGGAGGGAAGAGGCAGACTCCATATTATTTAGTCAAGGTTCAGTCAGGGGTAAAGTAGGCAATTATTTTATTCCATACATAAAAACGTAATTGGAAGAATTCAGTCCCTCCTCTTCCAAAAGCTGTGGTTTCTGGAGGGAGCTCATTAAGTGAATTTTAAGTTATCCTTTGACTTGACCCCAACAGTGAGGTAAAATCCTCTTTATATTATTATTCCTTCTATTTGAAAGAATTGCATTTCAAGCCACAAACCACAGCACTTCAGTGCATTACAATAGATGTGGGCATAAATTGAAGCACATCTGAGGATTACCACTGAGTAATACTACATAAAAGACCATACAAATGCGTGGATCAAGTTAGAGAATTGGTGGCCAACAACAATGGTATAATAATCCAATCAATTACCCATTAAAAATGATTACATTGCACATAATGTGTACCTAAGCAAGACTGCATTAGTAAACAGGCTTTGTGGGATATAGCTTTGATAGTTATAATTTTCTATAGCTTTGCAAAAGGAAGATGACTGTTGGGCACAACTCCCTGTAACAGGAGTAAATGACTAATGGCCAAACTACATGTTGCATGGAAGATCTATGACAAGAATGAATGAAGAATCTTTATTAGCATAACAAGCAAAATACAGTATCGCAAATAATAAACTATAGGTAAAATTCAATAACATAAAATAAGTAATATATCAAATCCTAAGGCCAGCCCACTATTACAACCCATTTTGCAAAGGAGCAGAAGTACAGTAAGAATTGCATCTTCATTCATTCATTCATTCATTCATTCATTCATTCATCTATGACAAGAGCTCTTAGTTTTACTTATTTTTCTAAAAGCAACAGAAACTCCCAAAGATCGATTTGTAGTGAGATTATTGAATGTTCTCAATCAGCTTCTAACTATGAAATGATACTGGAAACTTTGTGTGGGCTCAAGGAAGGAGCAGATCACCTCATGTACTTTTCTTTATCCCACAACAACCCTACTAGTCGTCAACCCTCAGTTTACGATGCTTAGGTATCTCTTGCCAAATGCTGATCATCAAACCTTCTTTTGCCAGCTAAAAGTAGTGCACATACACAGTTTATGGGTTGTTCAGTTTGGAGGAGAATTTGGGGGAACAGCTGGTCTATTTGAACACACACACTCCGACTATTTTTCAACAGGGACCTTTTCTTTCGCCTCCTCAGTCATCCGAATGCAGAGTGAGTTTGAAAAAGTGTAAAAGACACTGTTCTCCTAAAAATAGGATGAATATAGGATTTTTTTAAATGACATGATTACTATGCATTTACTCAGTCCATCCTCTCTCTCTCTCTCTCTCTCGCTCTCCCCCATCCACCCACAATTCTGATTGTTTCTCAGTATCACCAGCAAATCTGTACTGTGACAAAGAGCACAATCCAACACTGTGCTGGAGCAGGCAGGCTGACGGGCTTGCGCTGTATCCAGCACAGCGTGCAGGGAGACTGGAGCCTCCCCAGCCCAAGGACATGGTTGTGCCCTTGAACCTGGGAGGCTCCAACCTTCCCAATGTGCTCTTCAGATCTGCACCCGGAAAGTCGCGGGTGCAGAACCAAGGAGACTACGTGTCACGCGGCCTGAGGATGAGCCTAGGATGCGGCCTAATGGCTGCATCCCAGGCCCACCCCATCCCCGGGCTAGCACACCTGCTGGCCCGCCCACCCTCCGCCCAGTTATGCCTGCCCTCCCACCCAGAGGGTTCGGCTAGCGCACGGGTGACTTGTCACCCGCACTCCCAGTCCGGCGCGAGAGGTAGCGCTGGTCTGGGAGCCTTAGCGCTGACGCGGGGGTGCCACTTGGCGCTCCCGCATTGGCACTAACAACATAGGACCAATGCAATGATGTTGCATTGGCACTCTACCATCCTTGGGATTGTGCTGTGAAAGGTAGAAAAGGTTGTCTGTCCCTTATAATGAAGGAGGCGGAGAACAACATAAAAATGAGAAGAGGCTGACAGAACTGATATTCCACCAGCGATTGGCACCCTTTGGGTCTCTTCAGACCTACGCCAGCAATACAGCTGACACAAGTCTGAGGAGAGCTGGGGATGGGAGCTCCATAGGGTGGGCAGAAAAATGGGGGATAAGGTCCGGTATGTGTTACGGCCACTGGATCCATCTCCCAACATGCCCCATTACTCCCCCTCCCTGCCCAAGACCCATTGGTGCCGCCAACTTAGCTAGTATAGATATTTTCAAAAGCTTCTACCTAGAGCTTCATCCACAGACAAAAGGACAACAGGAGGAGCAATATGGAAACTGTTAACTCTGGGACGAAGGAAGCAAACTAACCAAACCCAGATGCTGCAATATTCTCGAGTCATGTGTCTTGTATATACCAATGAAACATTCCTATCCGCCTAAACACATCTTCTTGGAAACAAGAGCCATTGCTTTAAAGCCATATTCACTTTCTAAGATTATTTGGGCTACCACTCTTATCACAGTTATATTGTCATGAATCTGGAATGGGGTAGGTTTTGCAACTTCTGTAATGGGCAGAAGCTGCACATTGAAGCTTTGCCAAGTGCTTCCCTGCAATCATTTTCATGGTGAGCACTGTGCTTTCAAAGGGGTTGAAATACTTGCCTGAAAGTGTTTCCCTCTTATCTCCAACATTCACAGCTGTTGTTTCTCCAGGCTGCTGCTGCTGCAATACCATTTTCTCCCTGTTATTTCTGCTGCTTGGAGCAATCCTAGCCCAGCTTTGACCATATTATGGGCAGGACTCATGAGAGTAAGTGCAGGCCCCACTACCCCCCCCCCCAGCAAAAGTGGACTGGCTAAAAATATGCAACATAATCAGGTCTAGGACTCCCTTCCTGGCCACTGAGCCTTATAACTTGTACCAGCTTCTCCATCTCTTGTCGAACCTAACGGCAAGGGTGTTGACGTTATCGAGAGAGCACATGCAATAGTGTGCGGGCAATGCTTCCTAGACTGGGCACACTGGTGACTGAGTGTTCATAGTTAGGGTTACCATATCCAAACTGGGACGGGAGTGCCTATGCCTTTAACCATTGAACAGAAGAGGGAATTTGGGCAGGTGCAGCTCATCATGGAAAGGTTTCAAAAGCTGCACCTGCCAAAATTCCCTCTTTTATACAATGGTTAAAGGTATAGGCACTCTGCCCCAGTTTGTACCTGGTAACCCTATTCATAGCACAATTCTTGCATACTGACTAAACAAGAAGGTTGATAACCTTTTGGGCAGCTTGTAACTGCTTTGCCACCATGAAGGAAGAAATCTGTCTGAGATGTACTGCAAAGTCCTTTCCCCCTTCCAGTCAACTTGCAAGGATTTTTCAGGCTATTAGCCCAATCCTACCTAAATTCCCCCCACTCCCTGGCTGATGTGCCACTGGAGAATGTATTGCATCCTGGGGGAGTCCTAGCAGGTCTCCTATAGGTAAGGGAGTGTTTGTTCCCTTGCTCAGGAGTAAGCCCTCACTGATCTACTGGGACTACTGGGACCTGAGATCGGGGTAAAGGAATAGTAAGAGCATAAGAACAGCATCCTGGATCAGGCCAAGGCCCATCTAGTCCAGCTTCCTGTATCTCACAGTGGCCCACCAAGTGCCTCAGTACCTGTATCTCATTGCCATTCCCCTGCATCTGGCTTTTTGAGGCAGCTTACTTATAAAATATGGACGTTGCACTACACATCATGACCTGTAGCCTGTGATATACTTTTTCTCCAGAAATCAGTCCAGTCTCCTTTTAAAGGCACCTAAGCCAGATGCCATCACTACTTCCTGTGGAAAGGAGTTCCACAGATAAATTACCTGCTGGGGGGAAAAGTATTTCCTTTTAACACTCTCCCAGTGCTCAATTTTAGTGGATGTCCCCTGTTTCTGGTATTGTGTGTGAGAGAAAAGAACCTCTCTCTATCCATTTTCTTCAGCCCATGCATAATTTTGTATGTCTTAGGGCCCAATCCTAACCTGCAGTTAGGCCAGCAAAGTTTGGCTGGCACAAGGAACACCATAAAGTATGTTTGGATCACTCAATCGTCAGAGAGCCATGCACCATCCTCCCTGACTCTGAGAGTGGTTCAAATGCGCTTGACGGTGGCGCTTGTGCCAGCCAAACTATTGGGCTGGCCTAACTGTGCTATGCTCTCAATCATGTAACCCCTCAGGCACCTTTTTTCTAGACTGAAGAGCCCCAAATACTGTAGTCTTTTCTCATAAGGAAGGTTCCCCAGCCCAGATTTTGGTCACTCTCTTCTGCACCTTCTCTAGTTCCCCTATATCTTTTTTGAAATGCGGTGACCAGAATTGTACGCAGTACTCCAGATGTGGCCTTACCATCCATTTATACACTGTCATAATAATTATCCCAAGCATGGAATTGGCCTTCTTCACTACTGCCGGGTTGACACTTCCATCAAGTTGTCCACTAGGACCCCAAGATCTCAATCCTGATCTGTCACAGAAAGCTCAGAACCTACATGTTAGCCTATATGTGAAGTTTTGATTTTTTTTGCCCCAATATGCATCACTTTACCCTTGTCTACATTTAAAAGCATCTGCCAATTTGGAGCTAACCCTCTGGAACTCTTCACAATCCCTTCTGGTCTTCACCAACCGGAAAGGTTTAGTGTCAATGCAGATGTCAAATGCATCTTCCCAGCTGTGTTGCCTCAATTTCCCTGAAGGCTCTCACTGCCAAGACTGCCTGGGCTTGTAGAGACACCATTTGGTTGCATTTGCACTGCAAAGGTCCCCACACGCATACACATAGAGCATTTATCACTTGAGGACTGCAACTTCAAGGGATAACTTCTATGTGTGAACAGGCCATTACACACAGGATGTCATTTCACCTCATGGAAAGGGGTGGCGGGAGGGTGGTGAGACGGCGGCTCCATGGCTGGACTGGCCCAGGGAGGGGGGTGGAGTGCGTCTCTGGCACTTGGGCCAGATCCTAACTCCAGTCCCTGACCAGTCAGCCCCAATCCGGGCCACTTGAATTTGTGCCAGCCATGTCGCTGGAGCAGATTCTAGCAGGAACTTACCCCGGGGCAAGGGGAAAATATCTCGACCCCAAGGTGAGTGCCAGCTGCTGCCTATCCTCGCTTGGATGCAGCAGTGAGCCTGCCTTCCTGCTCCAAATTAGGATTGGGCTGTAAGACAGTAAAATATACCTTAAATGGGCTGAAAATAGCAGAGGCAGGAATGTTTTTTCAGGGGGCTGCTTTCTTTAGGGACTGCATTAGATGGCAAAGGGATCGGCCCTTCAGAACACCTGATTATTGGCTTTGAAAAGTAGCCCTGCTTTTCATATCCTGAGATGCTTATCAAAAAGCAGTGCAGGTTTCAGCAGTCAGGGAGTTTACCTGGGTCACTTGCAGGACGTAGTGTCTACAGAAGACCAACACACTTTTATTAAACTGTAAGATAGCATCAACGTACATATGACAATAAAGTAATATATTCATTATGTGCCTTGGTTTTCCTTAGCCATCCACCTCTTATTGTTTGGAAAGAGAGAGAGAAAAACATCTGCTCAATTTATTATGTCTCCTGATTTTTATCTTAATTAACCGGACTAACTATCTGACTTTCATTTGTTCCCAATTATATTGCCATATCCCACTTATCTTGCATTCATTCTGTTCAATGATAATTGATTTCAAGGCTCGATAGCCCAGCGCATTTCAGAAGTTCATTCTAAGTTCAACTGCAATAACATCAGATACTCATTTATTGCATTCATTAGCTGGGAGGCCGTCAGCCACATTCTTTCAGCCTGTCACTTTCCTTAAGCAATTCCTCTCAGCACAATTTGTTGTCTTCTGCTAAGATTCCAGGAAGATCCAAATCTGACAGCCCAACCCTATCATTCCCCCCTCCCACCAATGCCAAAATGGCTTGTGCTGCATCATGCAGGGGAGGGGCAGTTGTGGAGGTCTCCTCTGGGTAAGGGAACCGCCTCCATGGAGCAGAGGGGTCTACTCAGACAAGCAAACTCACCTGCACAGGTCCATGTGGACCCAGGCCAGTGATGTCATTCAGGGGGAACGGACCAGAACGGGTGTTCCGGATCCTAACGGGCTCCGTGGCTGGTTCCGGGTTCCCGACAAGTGCCAATCAAAAGAGAGTTCCTGTTCCTAAATCATTTGAATGACACCACTGACCCACGCTACTGGATTGGGTCTGGGAAGGGGACTAGGGTTTGGCAGCCACCATTGCACCCCCTTCCCAGAGCTGATTTGCCCCTTCCCTTGCCCCATTCCACCCTCCCCCTGCCCCCATTGCTGCCTCTGAATGTGGCCATTGTTGAGAGATGGCTCACAAATGTTGGCTGAGCAGCCCTTGCTAATTCAGTGGCTTCAGTTACAGTCAGGAGATGGAGAAAACAGTTGGAAAAGAACAGGAGAGTTGAGTGTTATCAACCCTAGGTGACTTGGATGGAGGCTGGAATGGAGGGTGCAGGATTAAGAGGGTTTCTTGTGACTCAGAGGGCCTTCCTGAGGCCTCTAAGATGCACTTTCAGTTTTCCCGAAAACCATAGATACAGCTCAGAGGTTTCATACAGGCCTTCTGAGAAGTGGGGGCATGCACTGCCTTCCTACCTCTCAGAATACCTCCAGACGCGACACGATTTTGTCATACCACAGGGGTATGCCTCATGGATGCCTAGACACAACTGTATTATGACAGCATTGTTTCTTTGTAACTGTCACATTTCTCTTTTGTTCTGAATCATATCATGCTGCCTACAAAAAGAATCCAAATAAAACTTATTCATTTATTTAAATTTCATTTATTCATTCATAAAACTGATTTTATTTGGCCCACAAAAATGTGTAAAATATACAATGTGGCCCTTTTACTGAAATGTTTGGAGACCCCTGATTTATAGCAAGCGTCTGAATCTTTGATTACCTTCATCTTCCTATTTGTATGCTTTCTGTAAATATTTCAGTTTGGATTCTCAAATTCTTCTCATTTATTTATTCTTTTCCCTAATGGAAAATGCAGTAAAAGACATTGAAGTTCTTGGAAGACTGAAGAATGGGAATAAAAAAAATATCCAACACAATAAAAATCAGATATTTTTATGTGAAAAACAATCATATAAATTAATACCATACTTACCAAGTATAGAGCAAAATTTATATTTGTACAGTATTTCTTTTTTTTAATTATTCATTGCTGTTGTTTTCTTCGGAAGGTGGCCTTCAGTAAATACTGTAACTCAAGGGATATTATGGATCTCTTCTGCATTGCAACTGGTTTACCAAGGTAAATATCATTTTTTTTCTATTCTATATTATTTTTATTTCATTTCTATTACAATTATAGTCTTCATGTGTGCTAGTGACACCAAGGTTCTCGTCTTTCTGTTTCCAAACAGCTAAGTTCATCTTTTCATAATTATGGAGAAAATAAGAAACATCAAAATGAAATGCTGAGAACAGTATAGTATATAAATTTCTGACCTAAGTGCTGAAAACAGAACATCAAATTATCACTAACTAAATTGTCACAAGATTACACGCACCTAGAGAGAGAGAGAGAGAGAGAGAGAGAGAGAGAGAGAGAGAGAGAGAGAGAGAGAGATTACACTTCATAAAGACATTTATAGTGGTAATATCAAGCTGAATGAATTTTGAAAATTTGTGCTAACAGTACTGCAATTTCATCATGTGAGACTCCAGTCAAGAACACCAGAATCACTTTGTTCTTGCATGGATCAGAGGGATGCAGTAAGCCAATAGCATACCAAGTGCCAGGTCAGGGGCCGGTCTGCCCTGGGTGCACTCCGTAAGGGGGCACCAGTGTGCCTGTTGCTTCAAATGTCAGGTAGGCCTGGCCTCCCCTGTGGGATCTCAAGGCAGAGGCAAAGTCCATCCATCGCTGCAGGCAGCCAAAGACAAAACGGTGCAAGCAGTTCACCCCCGGGTACCAGTGCCACCAGGTACTGCAGTAAACATTAGAAGTTCATCAATATGTACACTTTTTGTTGGCTTTCCAACATTTTTGAATCCTGTCAGCAATATGTTAAGAAGCAGGGCACAGGGTTCAATCCTGTTCTGCTAACTTCAGTGAGAGTTTACCTGGATGTAACATGCGCCCATAACTTCTAAGGATCCACTGAACTGAAAACTCATGTGAAAATGAAATAGCTCGTGGGCCAGCTGTGTGGCTCCGATCTCCACAATCCTCTGCAGAAGCCACATTCCCTTCCAACAGAAACTGCACTGATGGCACACTTGTGGCACACTTTCACTGATCGTTCATTCACCTCCTTGTAAATGAGTCAGACATTATCTTACATTTATGAACATTGTGTACAATGATCACAGATGACGAACATTTGCCAAATGACTAATAACATTGTTACAGAATCTAGAAGATAACTGGATTATTGCACAAATTTGCAAGCCAAAGCATCTCTCTAATCATGTTCTTAAGACATGTGCTGTTCACATTTGCAGCATGAAATCCTCTCATGTTACCCGCTTATAAGGTGCATCCATATTAATCACAGAACAAGCAAGGCTGTGTGTTATGCTGCAGATGCTTCTTGTGTCTTTTCTCCTCCCATGGAGATAGCTTAGACGACATCACCAACCTTCCACTCTCTTGCCCTCAAGGTTCATTTAACAATCTCACAGCCGTTCCCAAACTGCTGAAAAAAATGCAGTCAAAACAGATTGTTCTCTTTAATAGTCTTAAACTGCTTCGGTCCTTTATTGCTTAATTTGTCAGAAGTGCCAGAACTCAACCTCCTGGCAACTATAACCATTGACCCAGAAACCGTGTCCCTCTCCTAGATGCAGGTGTGCTGGCTGCAGCAAGAGGAAGACACTCAATAAATGCTCAGTGGTGCTCACTCCTCTCCTGAGAGCCTGCAGATGCAATGCAAAGTGGTCATGGTGCCTTCAAGCCCCGGCTTAAAGTAAATACAGAAACTGATTCTGTTTTTTAAGCTTGGAAAAAGTCCTGGTGGACATGCTCTACAATCCCTTGCACATAAGCGAGTATGCAGGAGAAGTGGAGCCTATGTTATATTTCACTACATCTTTGTCCTCAAAACTGTAGCCTGTAGTCAATCAATCACTAGTATTTATATACCGCTTTTCAACACAAAGTTCACAAAGCGGTTTACAGGCAAATAATAATATTAAAGTTAAATGTCCCAAAAGGGCTCACAATCTAAAAGGATGGAGAACACCACCAGCAACAGCCACGAGAAAGACACTGTGCTGGGGTGAAGAGAGACAATTGCTCTCCCCCTGCTAAATATAAGAGGACACCACTTGAAAAAGTGCCTCTTGCCCAGTTAGCAGGGCTAGTGTGATGCAAATGTACAAAAAGATGCCATGTATGAAGTTGGAGAACAAAAGAACCTGAATATTCATATGAAAGATCCCCTTAAGAAAGATGCATTTTTTCTTTTCTACTAGAAAAGAAAGAATGGGCTCAAGTTGCAACTGAAAAGATTAAGGCCACAATCCTAACCTGGAGTTAGGCTGGCACAGTTAGGTGAGCAAAGTTTGGCCGGCACAAAAGACACTGTAAAGGATGTTTGGACCACTCTTTGAGTCAGAGAGGTCAGCACACAGACTTGTGCCATCCTCCCCGACTCCAAGAGTGGTCCAAACGTGTTTCCGGTGTCTCTTGTGCCAGCCAAACTTTGCTGGCCTAATATAACTATGCCGGCCTAACTCTAGGTTAGGATTGTGCCCTAAGGCTAGGCTGTAGGTCTGGTCGCTGCTGCCATTAGCAGGTATTCCACCTGTCAGCCTCAAACAGCAAAACCCTCTGCATTGGTTCCAACTGACGCCAAATGGCATTTGACTCCTCCTGCCTTAGACCAGCTGAGGTTTTCCTCAGTGAGATATCAGTGAGCAGTTGTGCCCCTGGGCATTAGCCACCCAGGGGCCAGGTCCACAGACTGCCGCCTCTCCAACCCAACTGAACCGTGTGGAGCCTTGTGTGATACTCCACTGCTGTCTGAAAGCATTCTAATGCCTCCAGACAGCTTTTAAACAACACTTTCACTTTTTCTGGAAGGTGGCGGTGGTGATGGCAGAGGTGGTGGCTCAGAGGAGGCAGCGCCCTTACCGTCTCCGCAGATGAGTCGCCTGAGTGCATTTGCCCCCCCCCCAGCCAATGGTAGGCCTGCCACTGTCAGTGAGACAACAAGTTCTTCATCCCCTTGGCTGGGACCAACAACTGTTTGACTCCTTGTTTTCTAGACTCCTTGCTTTCCAAAAAGTTCTGGTCAGCTCTGGTTGAATAAACATAGCTTTCACTTCTGTCTTTCAGGAATACAACCATTTCACTTTTCACCACAGATGACTGCATGGTATCCATTGATCCGACAATGCCAGCAAACTCGGAAAGGTACGTGAATTGTCGTATATCTATGGAAAGGCCGGAGGAACAGTAGTATCCATCCACTGTTTTTTGTACATATATTAAAAAAGCACATGCAGTTATCTGGGAAGAGGAATCATGGCAAGCAGTCATGAATAGAGAAATGCATTTCTCCATTCCTCTCATTTTCATCTGGGGACTTGCATTTCCTTATAGTCTTTTGTCCTCTGTCTATTCCAAGAAACAAACCAAAACATAATTCCACATACACACTCATTAGCGCATAGCCTGAGGCCTCCCCCCCCCCCAAAGCTCCTTTTAATTTTCCCAGATCTCTTTGTGGTCTGCTTTGGTCGTGTTATTTTTCCCACCACGGCTGTTTATGCTCCAAGTCATAGTTTTCGTCACCACTCTCTTCCCAGTCTAATCCTTGGGGTTTCAGACACAGAGTGACTCGCACTGCTTAATGAATGGCTGCAAACTATATATTTTGTCAGCATGGTTTGAACGTAGCCAAGACCCTCCAAGTGTCCATTTGGAAAGGGATGCAGTCACGGAAGATGCATGTTCTTTTCCTTGGCTAAATATTGAGCACAACACATTTGACAACCAGGCCTTCCTTCTGTGTTTCATGGCACTGACATCATTTTAAAATATATGTGGTAATTGTCCTTCTTTCATCTCTTGCAGTACTCCATACAAAGTAATACCTGTGGCCACTGGGCAGCAAACAGGTAAACTTCATTTTAGCCAGAATTTACATTAGCAATTTCTCAAAGTTTGTCAATCTGTTTTTACCTGGCTGGCTGAGAGCATAATCCTAACATGGTGTTAGGCCAGCAGTTAGGCCAGCAAAGTTTGGCCAGCACAAGGGCCACCATAAAATGCATTTGGACCACTCCTGGAGTCAGAGAGGATGGTGCACGCCTGTGTGCTGGCTTCTCTGACTCCAAGAGTGGTCCAAACTTTGCTGGCCTAACTGTGCCAGGCTAACTCCAGGTTAGGATTGTACTCTGAATAATATTGCTTTTATAGGGAATTTAATTCAGAAACAATGAAGTGCATTTCAATCAAAAGGACGTAAGAGCTTATTGCATATTTAAGACCCCTGGATTTCAGGGAGACCAACATCAAACCAGACATGGCTTCAGTCACATGCTTGTTTTTTACAAATGATAAATAAGAAGAAGATTGGGACCATGGATTGGATCTCTTCTGGATTGGGACCATGTCAAGGGAGAAGATTTTTAACCATACCACACCAGTGTGATCTCAACCCAGATTGCTCTTTCCACCCATGGCAGCCAAGACAAAACAATTCTTCAAGTGAGAGCCTTTTTCTTAGTCAGCACATAGCAGCTATAGGGGGCCTGATCTAGACTGGAACCATGGCAGACAAGAAGAGTTACAAAACGTTACTCTTATATTGACCCTGATTTATGGAGGGAGGGGCAGTCCAGGTGCTACATAATTTTAAGAAGCAAGCATGATCTTGCCAAGCAATGAGGTGCTTTAGTCCTGAAGTGCATTGTGCATTATGGGAATGACTCATGCGATTCACCTGCCCACTTGGTTATCTGCACCTTGAAACATTCTAGCAGCATGTTATAATCCACAAAAACAACAACACTGCACTGATCTCATATATAAAAGGCATCCTACGGCCTCCTCACACTTTCCCTGAGCCAAAATAATTTACATTAGTAGATCCCATTGAAATTAATGGCTGAAACTAAGAGGTTTCAATGGGACTCCAACACAACTCACTTTCACTAAATTGGAGCCTTAGTGTCTAAATTTAGGTACAAAAATACCCCTCATTATGTGGCAGAATGCGGCTGCATCCATGCCATACAATGAAAACAAAACTAGTGACTCAATCCCTTCCAGCAGGACCAAATGCGTGTGTTTATACTGCACAGAAACCTAGCCATGTAGCTATACATGTGCTGTTCTCAATTCGTAGTCCTGCATGTGTATTTGACATTTTAAATTGGGTAGTGCTTGTACCCGAGTTCCATATGGAAAGCATGACTCAGCCCTTAGGTGCATTACATCTAATGGGCTCATAAAAGGAACAGCAGAATTACAGAAAGGCTAATCGAATGAGGTTTGCATAACTCAGCCTGCATTACATCTTAAGACTGTTATCAACTTACACCATGCCCATGTTCCCCCCACCCCTTTTGCTTTGCTCAAGTCTTAAAAAGTTTTTTTCCCCCAAAGAAGCAAAATGTTTGATATTTCAGTGACCCAAGTCCAGAGAGGCTTACAGCACAATTCTAAGCATATCTACTAAGTCCCACGGAGTTCAGTCAGTATAGTGGGACTTACTCCCTTACATTAAGCAGGCCTTTATGACTATTACTCCACTGCAGGATGCAGCGCATGCCCCATTGGCACAGCTATGTCAGGGCTGGAAAGTTGGTTAGGATTGCATCCTCAGTGTCTTGCCTGTCTGTGCCAGCAGCTGTTGGGCTGGATGCAGCACCGGTGAGGCAATGCAGGCTGCATGACCAGTGCTGCCGACTCCCTGGGTAAGGAGTACTTTACAGTGCTTTTGCAACTTTACAGTCCTGGGCATTTTACAGTGCTTTTGCAACACCTTCAGCCGGCACAGGGACTGCTGCGCCGGTAGAGCGTGAAGATAGGCTTGTGCTGTAAGAGAAGTTGCATTAACATGACTGGAGCAAGCCCAACTAAACTTCTCTCTGTGGGGCCATCACATTTTACGGATCCATCTTCAGAAAATACGTCTGCCACTCATACTTTCAAATGCTGTGGCTGAATTGTAACCTTCCTTTTTGAGAGAAAGTTGAGATTCTGAGGATTTATCTGAGAAGGGATAGTGAAATCAAGAAATCTGGCAGGCATGGGCCAAGTTAAGAAAAAGAACTGATGGAAAGGGGGAAGTCAACAAGATTCAGCGTTTCAAGGGGAGAGTTATCATTTCATAGCAGTTTAAACGAAACCAGTGCTTGCTGTAGAATTGCAAATACAAGGGAAGAGGGCTGGTCAAGTGGAATCCAAATCAATTTAATATTGTAGCTGCTGCATTCTTGTTATTAATGCCAACTAATATTAATATTATTAATAGAGTATAACAGGACAATACTCCAAGTTAATGCCTGACATTTTATGGGCCTATTGTTTCCTATTATTTAGCCCATACCCCCCCACCCCAAATCCAATCAGATAAGAGGGCTTTCTGAGGCCTGCTAAAGCCGAGAGGGTCCTCCAGAGGCATTGGCAGGCCTCAGAATGGACATTATGGCCAAAAAAAATATGTTACTTCTGGTTTTCACTAAAACGGGAAGTGACATTTTTAATGCTTCCTCCAGTCGGGTTCGGGATGGTGGTATGGGCTAAATCTGTGGGTTTAATTACCCACATATTTTTTAATCCACAAGGGTTACAGGAACTGAATCCTCACGGATAAAAAGGCTCCACTGTACTTTTCTGTTGAGCAATGGTTTCCTGCAATGTTGCCCATCATTTCACAGCCTCCACACCTTATTGGGAACCATCCTTTGTTCTCCCACTATTATATCAGCTGCCGTGACTTCCTGATTGGTATTTAAAGTGATCAAGTAGTTAACAGAAAACAAAGAGAACAACTGATCTCCAGAGACAATTGTATGACTAGAAATCAGTAGAGGGTCTGATCCTTTCGGGCTTAATGCGTACCGCCCACGTTTCTGTCGTGAAAGGAGCCATAAAGTGCCCCCAGCACCAGCGGTACCGCCAGCAGTACCATGGCAACATTGGCCCCACGCCACCCGGAGACAGCAGCGCAATCCACTGAGTGCTGACTGCATCACTCACTGGCATCGCACCCTTCTGAGGCGGGGCTGGAGGGCATTCCTGGACAGGTTGAGGAGTAGAACTAGGACTGGGACCAGCAGCAACTCTCACCACCAGAAACCAATCTCTGTGTTGGGCTGCGCAGCCTACCACAGAGGTGAATAGACCCATTGCCCGTGCTGCACTCTTACCATAGCGGAAGGGCTTCTCCCACGGAGCTTCCTGCAGCTGCCTGGCTGCCACGGAATGCAGCCAAGCAGTTCTTGTCAGGCTGGGCTGTCAGGCTATAGTCCTATCCACACTTACCTGGGAGTAACCCCTATTAACTACAGTGGGATTTATGACTGAATAGACATGCATATGATTGGTTTCTTATACAGCTATCCTGGTAATGGGCTTATTTGAGAATCTGGGGACACGGCCAGTGGTGTCATCTAAATGATTTAATAACAGGTACTCACTTTTGATTGGCATGTGTCGGGACCCGCCCACCGGAAGTGACATCATAAGCCAGAAGTGAGGTCGTGGAGAAAGTGACATGAAAAAAGCCCTTTTTGAGGCCTCAGATGATTTTAAACTGACCCAACAGTTGCAACAGTATTCCACAGCACCCCCAGAACATGTTAAGGAGGCCTGGCATCATGTTAAAATCCCAGAGCAACTCATTTTTCAGTGGCAAGGAAAGGAAAGGCTCCGCTCGCTGCCTGCCTGCCTGGCTGGCTCTGAGAACATGCAGGCAACTCAAACATGCAGGAAATTCAAACGTTGCAGAGGGCGGAGTCGACGAGTGGGCGGGCGAATGGGCGGGGCCAGCTGTAATCCTAGAAACAGGTACTCGCGTACCCCCGCGTACCCCCTGCATGACATCACTGGATATGGCTATGCTGATAGATTAGCCAATTAATTGTGTAGATGAGAAAAATCGAATTAAAGATAAACCCTGTTTCTCCTGTGCCAGTTTTGCCAGCTGACACCAAGACTAAATTGTCAAATTGTGTCCAATTTGAATTAAGTGGGAGTGATTTGCTGATAATTGTCTCCATGTGGACAAGGTTTTTCTTGCATCCCCCTGAATTGGCTTACAAGACTTGAGTTTTATTACAACTACAGTATGCCAAAACAGTCTCATTGGCCGCTGTCCTGATTAGTCTTTTGAGTGAGACTTTGAATGTCACCCCTATCGAGTGAATCAGCCATAACAGTAAAAAGGAAAAATTAGAAGGATGATCTAGTGGTGTGGGTTGGAGGCTCTATTGTGTGTTCTGCTTTCCTGCAATGTATAATCAACTGGTCTTTCACAGCTGGATCAGCATGTTCTTGTTGATAGCAAAGATTATTTTGCTTTAAGTTAGGATTAGTGATGTCACCAACGCATGACACCACCTGGATTAGAGTAGAAATTTGTCCTTATCACAGTTGACTGCTTCCCAAATTGAGTATTACCGTATTTTCCTCAGAAGTTCTTCTCTGGCTCAAAATGTAAAACAAGATTCTGCCCATGGCTTCATAAGCGCATTAATGAAAACTCTTTCAAGTTGGCACCTTACTCTCCACTGAAAATTTCATGGATTGCCATGAAGCTATAAGAACTACAAAGCCAGCTGCTTTGTTGGTGCAGGTATCGGTTAATGCAAATGGAACTTTTTACTTTGGATGACGCTCTCACTGATTGTATAAACTGTGTCCATCTAGGTCAGCCAACCAGCCTTTGATTGGATAAGCAATTGCTCAAATTCTCTTGATTATTTATGTAATTGCTACTCCCCATCATTGTCCTGTTCTGAAGTGTATTGGTGGGAACAGAGATGGCCTTAGGAGCTGCAGGGCCCAATGCAAAACATGTTTTGTGGGGGAGCCACCCCCGCAAGGCACCCGTACTCACCAGGATAAGCAGCGGCAGCAAGGTACCCAGCAGTGGCGTCACTGCTAACTGCTTCCAGGGGGCTGGTATCAAGCCAAATAGACATGGGGCCAGCAGGAGGGAGGGCTATCCAGCAGAAATGCTCCACTCACTACTCTCTCCTTGCAATGCCTTGGCATGGAAGATTCCATGCCAGAGCGTGTTCTGCCAAATTCCCTGCTGGGCCTCCCCAAGGGCCCTGATGCCCACACTAGACTAACTAGTCCCCCCTCCAGAGCGGCCTCAGAGATAGGCAGGAGGGAGGGGGTTCAGTCACCCACTGGGCCTCCTCTCTCCCAGCAGCTTTGCTTGGGATCACCGGCTGGCCAGCCTCCGCCAGACTGCCCTCATCGCTGGCTTAGCTCCAAATCTCCTTAAGTCTAGCACCAACAAACCCCACCACTAAACAATAGGCAGTCAGCTTGCCTAAGCCACAACTGCCTCCTCCACTTGGTGGCTCCAGGGGCGTGGCAGCCATATAACAGTTCCCAATAGTCTCCAACAATAATCTTACCTTCCTTTATCCAGTCTTTATCCAATCCATCCAGTCTGGCCAACAGTCCTTCAGACAATCAGTCCAGCCAGCACTCCATCAGTCAGTTCCAATCCATTCATCCAGCACCTACCCGGTGCTAATCACCCTTCCTTTAACCATCCATCCAGCACCTACCTGGTGCTCTCCTCCAGCACCTACCCAGCTGCTTTACTGCAGCTCCTGCCTCCAACTTTATACTGAGGCAGGCCAATCGGTGTCTGTTGCTAGGCAGGCTTTACCATCAGCCACACCCAACTGCACCTGTGCTTATCCCTTCCTAGCCAGCGGCCTCATCAGCCTGCAGCTGTGCTCCAGAGGTTTGCAAAGACCTTGGGGGTTAACCCTATAATCCCTGGCTTATTTGGGACAAGGGGTCATTGCTGATACCATTCCCTATCTCATTGCGGTATCTCCTGCCTTTTCCAATACAGAGCGTCAGCCACAGAGCCAGCTATGGCTACAGGTGCTGTGCTCACCATCCCATTGTGGGGCCCCTCTAGATGCAGCACCCAATTTGGCCAAATTGGTCGAATTGCCCTAAGGCCAGCACTGAGTGGGAAGGGGGGCAAATACCCAAACGGTTCTCTGCAATGGTTCTTGCAGAGAACTGCACCTTCTCAGAGGGCAATGTGACATTCATTACAAGCTAGGAGAGAACTCACAAAGGAGAAAAATTCACAGTTCTTAGCACGGATTCCAAAGAACATTTTTCCTCTCTTTGGTTATTGCTGCATAGTGGAATCCATGCAGACTGGATGCCTGTGTCATCTAACTGCTCTGAAGGCTAGTTAAAGCCATGTTTGGTGTGGTCTAAATTCTAGAAATAAAATTTAGCATATAATACTACTCTTAAACAAAAAAAGGGGGCCAATTAGAGTGATCAGATGCAAAGGGGGATCTGGTACTTTTAACAGACAGAGTTTAGGCCACTAGGTGCAGCTTGTTTATCTTCCACAAGGACAAGCTGTGTTTGCCAAAATGTCTTCTCCCACACAACTTTTAAAGGTACACTAGCCATACAAAATTACTATCACACCACCAAAAGCAGAACCAAAAGAAGATGCAATGTTATTGTTTGGGTGTGTGTTGCATTTCGTGTCTGGTGTTCCTGGACAGTGCAATTCTGTGCTGTCTCTTAAACCAGTTGCTTCACTGAAAACCCTGTTTCCAAGTGATTCTTTTGCAAGGATATCTATGGAACACCTGCAGGGGCACAAGAGGTATAAATATTTGCACTAAATTACTAGACTGTTTCCACATGGTAGAAAAGTGTGTGTGTGTGTGTGTGCGTGCGTGCGTGCGTGCGCTCACATATGCTCACATCCTGGATTATGGAATCTGCTGCAGCCTGTATTTCTTAAGAGTAAAGGAAAAGTGAAGAGTGAAGTTTGTAGCATTAGCGTATATCCGTTTGCCGGCCAAGTCTGAAGGCTGAAATAATTTGGCCTTTGGAGAATGAGGCCAAACAATCCCCTTTGTTCCCACACTGCAGGTGCACCATCCACAGCATGAGTCTCTGCTGAAAAGTGTGTGCTTGTTCTGGGAAAGGCTCCCATTGACGTCAGAGTAGAGGCCTTGCTGAGAGTTCCACTCACAAAATGAGGAGCGTCTATGTGAAGGCAGCCACAGGGGAAAGCAGTGTTTTACCCTGCAGCTGTAACAGATTAGCTGGCGGTCCTGTAAACCTTCTAAATTTCACCCAGGAGCATCAGAAAAAAGGGTCTTTTCACAAAGCTTTGGGGTTATAAAAGAAGTAGCATCTGAAAATTATGTATATCTATATCTAGGAACTCTTGGGAAAGGGGACAATGTAAGCTTGGCCAAAAAGGGGAAAGAAATGAATTAATACATTATTTTTCTACAAGAGTAGAGAAGTCGGGTCAAAGTTTTGACTCCAAGTCAGATGTCATTCTTTGGGATATTTCCTTTAAGAACAGCTGATATGAAGGTCTCTGATGTCACAGTATAATCCTCAGGCTACATTCTCTAGCACAGTGATGGCGAACCTTTTTAGTTTGCCGTGTCAAAAATGCCTTACTTGACGAGACTGGTGTGTCACTCCCCACCCCCAACAAAAGAGAAACAATTATTTACATATTCTTTTACCTCAAAAAATACAGTCAAATCGTTTGGGCGGCTATGCGTTATATAAAGAAACATCAAATCATTGCAAAAACAAATGCAGTTGTTGTTGGGTGTTGACAAATGCTGATGTGGCACCCAAAACATCGTGGCGTGTCACCTTTGACATGCGTGTCATAGGTTCACCATCACTGCTCTAGCAAGAGACATGTGTTTGGTGTGCCTGAGGTACACACGAGGTCAGTACGTAGTGGTATTTCTACTACGTAGTAGTATTTCTACTACGCCTTATGAGTCGCGTTTTGTGCACTACGCATAAACTCTCTGGAGCTATAAAAGCAGG
>JAJKFI010000006.1:31021994-31041377 GCA_029204185.1 Lerista edwardsae | reverse complement strand
TTATTATTATTATTATTATTATTATTATTATTATTATTATTATTATTTTAATTTATATCCCGCCTTTCTGCCCCAAGGCACCCAAGGCAGCTTACAACAATAAAATACAATAAAATCACAATTTCAATTTAAAAACAATAATTAAAAACAACATTAAAATAATTAAAATTAAAACAAGCCCCGTGGATCCTAAAATAAAGAGTCTAAAAAAACCAGCCATCCAGTCTGTCAACAATTAAAAGCTTGTTGCAATAAAAAGGTCTTCAGCCCCCGCCAAAATATTACCAAAGAGGGAAAAGTTCTCAGTTCTAAGGGGAGGGTATTCCAAAGTCGGGGGGCCACCACTGAGAAGGCCCTATTCCTAGCCACCATCCCTCTCACCTCTCCTGGTGGCGGCACAGTCAAAACGCTGCCCCCCCCCCGATGATCTAAGAGTATGGACAGGATTGTATGGTCCCTGAAATACCCCGGACCCGAGCTGTAAAGGGCTTTAAAAGTCAAAACAAGCACTTTGAATCGGGCCCGGAACAGAACCGGCAGCCAGTGTAGTCGCCAAAGCAACGGCTCGACAGAGTCAAACCGATGTGCCCCAGCAACCACCCGAGCAGCCGCATTCTGTACTAGTTGTAATTTCCAGACCGTCTTCAAAGGCAGCCCCACATAGAGCGCATTGCAATTATCTAATCTAGATGTCACTGGGGCGTGGGTCACTGTGGCCAGGTCCGTGCAGAGGAAAAAAAAGAAAAAGAGCTATATGGCTGGGCTTTACTCCTCTGACAGCCCAGCCATATAGCTGATTCATCAGCTACATGGCAATCCCAAGCCTGGATAAATGGGGAATGTTGGGGAAAGCAATGATGAACTACCCTGCAGCAAAATCTTCACCAGAACACTTTATGGCAAGGGCAGCATGGAGAGCTCTCACCTATAAAGTCAACAAGAGTCAGATTCACTTGACGGGATGGATAAAGATGGCATAAGCTTCCTTAAGCTTCCTCCTCCACAGTGGGTCTTTGCGGACCTGCCCCAGCTGTTTAGCTAGTCCAAAGAGAGAAAGGGGGTGGGGTGGCTGCTGATGGGGTATGAGTCAGCCTGTGCCATCACCACCAAATCCACCCTCTCCCACAGCCTCCCCACCCAACCCCAACCCCATTCCTCCATGGCTTTTCAGGGTATGCCTGGAAACTCAACCAAGTTTTTAACTGTGGTTGGCACAAACTGTAGTTTTTCCATTATGTATGAAACTAATCAGTGAGTTGGATCTTGCAAATTTTGATTCAGGAGTCCTTCGTCTGCCATCATATGTCTTTGGATAGATCACAGTAATTTTCCCAGGTACAACATGAAAAAAATAGTGACAAACCACATTAGGGGTCCCAACGTTTTTCTGCAGGTTCCTATGCCTCTGTGTGAAAAGAATTGGAAAATCAGCTTTTCTCACTTAGATGAGGTGGGGAAAGTTTCACCTCTTCAGTTTCTGCATTTGTACACATTATATTTTAAGGCACGGGAATTGTGATAGAAACCAAAAAGTTGGAAACTTCATCCACTCCTTCAGAGGCCGTGATACCAATAAAGATTGCAAAGCATTTTTCAACTTTAAAAGGATATTTTAAATAAATAGCCGCAGTGATTGAATAAGTACGTCCGAAAGAATATTCCCATTTCACAGATAGAGAGATCCAGGAATTAAGTAAACAGTTGAAGTAAAAGGGGAACTTTGTCTCTTTAAGACGAGAGGAACTGCTGGTCGTATATCTTTACTGTACTCTGGGGCTATAAAAACATACGTCTTCGTCCTTTTATTACATCTATAAACATCAGGCTGCAGTTGACTGTTCCCTGGATTAGAATGTCCTGGTACTGTACTCTGAGTGAGTTTTGTCAGTGAAAGGGAGGGAAAGTCGAACATCAAGGGGTGGGTTCGGTTCCCCCCTTTCTTTTCCTGAATCATTTTTATAGGACACTCTCTTGCAAGCTGCACTGCCAAAGTTCTGCGAAGCAATGACTTCAGGATACCCGGGCTCCAGAGTTTATTCTTCCTTTGCCCTTGTGTAGTTTTTTTTGTGACTTGTGAACAATACGGTAAGCAGAAAGAAATCCTTCACAATATTTTTAATTTTAAAGGATTACTTGCTTAGATTCAGCATGCTGATTTCAACCAGAAGTTTAAACTGCTTCTTTTTTAAAGCTAAATGAGGCATATCTGCCTGACTTAAAAAATTTACAGTTCTGCTGGCTGCATTTTGGGAGTCGCTTACCCGGAATGAAACAAAACAAGCAAACTACTATCTTGTTTTGGTGCAGGAACAACCTGGGTCCTGGGGTTTGGGAGCTTGCGAAGATTGCTGCTCTCCTTCAGATTTGCAATGATTAATGTCAAACTTCTGCATCAAGAGCAGCGTATCTTGTTTTGGCCATTAGGAAAATTAGTTTGGATGAAAGGAGCGCTTAAAGAGCGCTGCATCCATCTGGAATACATATTCAATGTTGAAAGGCATTAATTCCTCAGATATAGGACTATTTAACTATACATGAATCTTATCAAGATCTACTTAGTATTGTATTGCATGCAATACTAGACAGGACAAATAGGACTAGATAGGACAAATAGAGGACGTTGCTATGTTTGTTTTATGCTTATGGCTAGAGGTGTTTGAGAACAGTGTTCTTTACTTTACTCAGAAGTAAGCCCATTGTGTTCAGTAAAGCTTGGGTTGCAATCCAATCTTATTCACTGGAAACAAACACCTCAACTAAGCATTATTGTCCTATAAATACTATACTATATAAATACTGTCCAATACTGTCCTACAAATGAAATGGTACGTATTTACATTTTTTTATACAAAGTGGTTTTAACATGACAAAGTGAGCTGTTACTGTGCATAGTTCAACTAAGCTAAGGCTGATGTGCAGCCTTTGCTTTCAAGGGCTCCAAATTACCCTAACTCCAATTGCATTCCCCCCCTTTTTTTTAACCAGCTGGGAAATTGAAATGTTAATAGGATAGCGCAAAGGTGATTCTTAATTCTTAAAAGCAATTTCAAATAAGTTATGTATCTTGCACGCCACCTGTCCTAAAGTAAAGCTGTTTTACTTATCTGCAGTGCAGTCCCAATTCACACTAGTAATAATATAACGTTGACAGCAGAATTACTCAAGCCAACACCACTGGGGGCAAGTGACAGGAGAAGATTGTCTTCTTCATCCTTCTCTGCATGCGAACCTTCCACGACAACTGCTTGGCCGCTCTTGGAAACGGAATGATGGATTAGACAGACCTTTGGCCTGAGACAGTCAAGCAGGTCTCATGTTGATTAAGCCTGTGATGATCTGCACTTGCTTTGTCAAACAATGGTTATGTAAAGAAGGGTGGGAGATTCTGAATCACTTGCAGATACATCTGGTCCAAACAGATGATCTTCAATTCAAGATTGGCTTGCTATGCCTGTCCTAAGATTCTTGGCTTTGAACAAGAACAATCTCATGCACCACTGCCCTGTTCAGAGGCATTCCTAGAGGGGGATCACAGCACTTTGGAGTCATTAGTAGCCAATGTACCATCTGTTTTGCTGTCTAAAATCCTGTCTAAAACATAGTTTAAAAGGTTGCTCAAGGCTTCAAACTGCCGCTTTGTTGAAAAGCGGTATTTAAATACAATTGATTGATTCAAGCCATGGATTAAAACACATTGTGGGATTGAGTCCCAAATTTTTACTATCACCTGTGGCAAGCATCTTCAGGGACTTACAAAGAATGTTGTATCCTCTACTTACTGTTCTGAATAGCATCCTTTTTTAAGGTGACTCAAGTAGATGTCTGATTGGCCTCACCTGATAGCTGGCTCAGACTTACTTGCCCGCTCCTGCTTGAATTTTAAAGGCATGAAAGTCTTAGTATGTTTGTAAATAAATCCTGCCGTCAGGCTTACGATGGAAAAATAATGTGAATAAATGCAGTGTAGCACGGAACATTTGCTAACTTTACAAGTATGGTGGTTAAAGTTGTGTTGGACTAAGCCTTTACAGCTTGAAGTATTCCAGACCAAAGGAATGCACACTTTCTGAACATCATAGGAATAGATTTAACCGATAATGCACAGGCAAAAAAATACTGGAAATAAACCTTCCGGCTTCCCACACTATAAGCAGCATGCAGCGTTGAGAACCTGAGCACCAGCAAGCCTTTGTTTCCTAATTCCCGCCTAAGTAGTTACAGTAGTTCCTCCAGCTGGATGCAGAGATCAAATAGCATAAGCATGATTGCACCGAACTGGGTAATGTACATGTACCGTACAGCCATCATTGTAATAATTGACCTGAGCACTCAATTCACCTAGATTTCTAGAGGGCAACTGTGTCTGTGTTTTATGGCGATAGTTATGCAAACCATCTTTTGCATTACCTCTTAGCTAAGGTTATCAGATACAAACTGGAACAGAGTGCCTACAACCATTGTATAAAGGAGGGATTTTTGGCTGGTGCAGCTTTTGAAACCCTTCCAGGATGAGCTGCACCTGCTCAAATTCCCTCTTCTATACAATGGTTAAAGGTACAGGCACTCTGTTCCCATTTGTATCTGGTAACCCTACTCTTAGCCATAGGTAAAGAAGGTAAAAAGAAAGCCTGAGAGGCCAGTCCTCAGCTCCAGGGCTCCCATTGGAGCAGTGGTGCCAAAATGGCTACTGCTGCTTCTTGCAGGAGCTGCGGCAGCTGCCAGGATCTCCCTGAGTAAAGCCCTGGCCCTGCAATGGGGCTACTCCACTCTCCAACAGCCATTCATTCCCAGTGCCTCTCTGACCGGCACAGAAGGCCAGCACTGGCCTCCGTGCGGGTTCCTGCTTTTCCTTAGCCACTATGGCATCCTTTACAGCACTTCCACAATGACCACTGCCAGGGCAGTGGGGCAGAGACTGGCACTGGAATGGGCAATTAGTTTCTCAGAGTTTTTTTTCTCGCTATGCACCCTCATTCTACCAGTGCTTACACATCACATTAGAATTTTGAAAAACACCAAATAACTGTTTTCTAAGCTCTCTGTTTTTTCCTTCCCTCTTGCTCTCCCTTTCTTCCTTAAAAAAGAAACACATTAGTAGCTATGAATAAGAGCTGTGCATTAGCTGAAGAATTGTACTGTATATTTCACTATCAAGCTACGGTTCTTAAAAGTGCATAATGAATGTGTTTTAGAAAAGCATAGCAAAATGGCTGCCCACACTATGAGCTGAAAATTGCTACTACTTTCCAAAACGTCCTTGTAATGCAAAGGTAGAGGGTCTTCTCTTTTACCTACAGACAAAATATATTTAGTGAAGTCTATAAGCAAGGATATACAGAATTATGAAGATGTATAGAGGTTCTTGAGGACTAGACTAAACGATGCCTCAGGCAAGGCAGGCTCTGACACCCCCTTCATTTGTTCAATTTTGAATAGAAGTGGTGCCTTTCACAACTTAGATGCATGGTCTGCATCTAAGTCATGCATTTATCCCTGTCATATAAGACCATGAATTTTCATGCATGGACCTGTAAATCTGTGTCCATGCTATCTATAACTCAATGAAGACACATTGGTTTCGGTACTATTATGGAATCATTTTAATTTGAAGAGGACGTCAAAAGCCTGAGACCCCTGGCCCCAAGCCTGGCACCCCAAGCAGTCAGTTGCCTGAGTAGACCACCTCTAAATCTGTCCCTGTTTTGGAGAAGGTGAATTCAGACAACTGGACATTCCAAGGTCTGGAAATGGTATTCAAAGGCAGTGATTGGGAGCGCAATCCTAACCAACTTTCCAGCATTGACATAGCTGTGCCAATGGGGCAAGTGCTGCAACCTGCAGTGGAGTAGTAATCACGGAGGCCTCCTCAAGGTAAGGGAATGTTTGTTTCCTTATCTCTGAGCTGCACTGCCCTTACCCCGATGCTAGAAAGTTGGTTAGGATTGCACCCTGGAGGCGGCTGAAAAGAGAGACCAGTTTCATCCAGGGTGCTATCCAAGAACACTTTCCACATCAATATCTAGTGTCTTTTTTTTCCTTTTTAAGGGCGCAACCCTAACCTGGAGTTAGGCCAGCACAGTTAGGCCAGCAATGTTTGGCTGGCACAAGGGATATCGTAAAGAGTTTGGTCCATTCCCTTGGTCAGGGAGGATGGTGCACATCTGTCAGGGAACTGCTAATGCACTTTCCCTGGGTAAAATCCCCCCCAGGTAGTGCACAGCAGCCTGAATGGGGCTACTTGGAGCTTCACTGCCAAAATTGATGGCCCAATTCCAAGTGGCCGCATCAGAGCTGCCCGGGCTGGGATCAGAGGTTAGGATCTGGCCCAAAAGCTGGATCCTGCTTCCATCTCCTCCTTGGGGTGACTCACCCACAGGCTCTCCTATGCTCTGCCCTATTCCGTCCTTCCCCACCCCTTTCCCCCTCCCGCCAGCTCTGCATGGCTGGTCACATCTGTGTCCTAGCCAATCTAGAAAATGGCACAAACATGCTTTATGTCGCATTTGCAGCATTCAAAGGCCAGAACCGGGGACTTGTGCCGGCTTTAGTGCAAGTTTGGATTGCTCTGGCAGTTATACTGCTGAGAACCCCATTTATAAAGGCTATCAATCTTCATGCTTCAAGGCATAATTTAGTATCCATAAATATTTGTCCTGCTTATTACAGTATTGCATAGCACCTGCAGTTACAACACCATCATTTGGGACGAAAGTGATAACTGCATTAAGTGGACCTTGGATCTTCTCCAGAGTGACAATTTTTGCAAGCATTTAATGTTGGGATTTAATTGACAAACTCATCTGTGGGCAAAATGTTCTTGCTTCAAACTCCAGTTGCCCATATAGAATTCGGAATATCCAGCTCTGCTGTCCTCCATCTCTCTCATTCTCCTATAGTTGTCCATTTTTTTTTGTTTTATTATATAGAAAAAGAGGAATTGTTCCAGAATTTGCTGGCACAGGTGATCGAACAATTGGCAAGGTAACATTCCAACCTCATATTTCAGTGTTGTTCTATTATATCTTGCTGTAATTTTACGTGCATGCTGCAGTCTTCAAACAGCCTTCTCTGGAACTGGTTTGTCCACTTTTGTTCCACTTTTCTTTCTAGTGAATGTGATGTGCCTCAGCTGCCTAGAAGTGTGTATGGGCTGGTAAAGAAGGGAAAGGTGAATTCATTACAGGTTGCAAGGCTATGCATCCTTACTCGGAAGTCCCACTGAACCCAGAGGATTTTCTTTTTCCTCTAGTTTTTGCTTCTGGGGAAACAGATCACGCTACACTTGCTCTTCTATTGCAGCAGTTCTCAGAGTCTGAGGACCCTGTAAGCCTTTGTGTGGGTAGGGGTGGGGTAGCAACGTTAAAAGCTAAAAAAATCACCTACTTCTGGTTTTGTGGCAAAAACAGGAAGTGGAGTTTGTTTGCTTGTAACAGCAGTTTAAAGCTGCAGGGAGGCCTGCAAAGATGGTTGCAGGCTCCCCAGACCCTCCAGAGAACCACAGTGATCCTCCCCGGTAAGTTTAAAAAACGCTTCCCTTCCTGGTTGCAGAGCGATCATGGCAATTGTGTTGCTGCCAATCTTGTGGCTGCTCCCCCTAAGGGCCACCTTCCGCCCTGGTGGGTCACGATCCACCAGTTTGGGAACCATTGTTCTATTGTGTAAGTGACATGTGAAAAGTCACTCCTCATCTATGCTGAGAGGATCAACACTTGAGGAGAGATGCAGGATATCAGTTTTTCCAATCTTCTAAAATTGTTCTATCCAATGTGAATTCAGTTCTTCAGGAGGACCTATGTGGCTTTAAAGAAGCCTTGGCAAAAACATACTGGTAATCAGTCCCAGGGTGACTGGCTACAGTGGAGGACACAGTACTATGAAAGAGGAAATTTTGGCAGGTGCAGCTTTTTAAATCCTTCCATGTTGAGTTACACCTGCCAAAATAAGACATAGACATAAGACATAAGAAATTTATTTGTCATTACACTCACAACTGGGTGCAACGAAATGAGGTGCTCTTCCCCAAGGTAAAACTGGACAACACCAAAACTAAAATATGCACAATCAACCATACAACAATCACTTATACAAATATAAATACCCCATTGCTCCCAGCAATTTAAATTCCACAAAAACTTATGACCCCGCATTTAAACTCAATACTGCACTTGGGTAAAAACTGTTTCTGAATCTGCTCGTCCTTGCTTTCAATACCCTAAATCTCCTTCTCGATGGTAATAGTTCAAAGAGCTGATGTCCCGGATGAGAGGAGTCTTTCAATATATTAGATATCTTCCTCTTGCATCTATTTTTATACAGTTCTTCCAAAGAGGGGAGTAAACAGCCAATGATGTTTTGGGCCGTCTTGATCACCCTTTGAATTGCCTTTTTCTCTGCCACTGTGCAGCTCGTGTACCATACACAGAGACAGTAGGATAATATGCTCTCAATTGAACTCCGATAGAAGGTGATTAGCAAACTCTCAGCCAATTGTTGCTTTCTAAGAATCCTTAGAAAATACAACCGTTGTTGTGCCTTCCTAATTAAAGCAGTGGTGTTCGCACTCCAAGTCAGGTCATTAGTTATGATGGTCCCAAGAAACTTACATTCAACCACCTGTTCCACACAAACTCCATCTATATACAGTGGCTGAATGTCTGCTCTTTTTTTCCTATAGTCCACTATAAACTCCTTGGTTTTTCGGATATTAAATAGAAGATTATTTTCTTTGCACCAGCGGGATAGCTGTAATACCTCATCCCGATACGCAGACTCATCATCCCCGGAAATAAGTCCTACTAATGTAGTATCGTCCGCAAATTTGATAATCCTATTATTGGGATGGTTATTGGTGCAATCCGATGAATAAATGGAGAACAGTAGTGGACTAAGGACACAACCTTGTGGAGTGCCAGTGCTGAGTATCTTGTCAGTAGAGATGTAATCATTCAGTTTAACTCTTTGTGGACGATTTGTTAAAAAATCCCATATCCATAAACAGAATCTGGAAAATCTAGATCTTTAAGTTTGGCTATTAATCTGTGTGGTATGATGGTATTAAAAGCAGAACTAAAGTCCGCAAACAGCATTCTTACATAATTCCCTTGTGTTTCCAAATGGGATAAAGCCATATAAAGCACAGTATTAATCGCATCCTCAGTTGATCTATTTTCTTTGTAAGCAAACTGAAGCCCATCAAAGGAATCAGGAAGGCAGGAGATAATGTATTTCCGAACTAGCTGCTCAAAGCACTTCATTAAGATTGAAGTTAGTGCCACCGGCCTATAATCATTTGGACTATTTGTAGGCAACTTTTTAGGCAGTGGAACGATGATGGAAGCCTTGAGACAGACAGGAACTGCACATTGTGTCAGGGATCGATTGAAAATTACAGTCCAAACCCCGGCTAGCTGATCAGCTCTTCTATACAATGGTTAAAAGTACAGGCACCCTATCTGTTTGTATCTGGGTCCTACCTATTTTATTTGTGTGTGTGTGTGTGCTTTCAGCTGATTAATGCCCCACGTGCGCTGTTTCCTTACAAAGCAAGTACACACAGAGCGATGGAATTTGCCTGTTTCAGTTCATGTCCAGCTTGACCTTTAAAGGAGTGCATTCCTGGCCAGGGACCCACGTGTCCAGTCCAGCGCAAATAGGGTTCCTAAGATGGATGTTGACTGCCTCATTGGTTTCAGTAAAGGTTCAAGTCTGTTGTGCAGGATATTAAAGGAGGCAGCTCCAAATGACAAATCCTTCCCTCTGTAGCCATCAGATGGAGGGTGGGTAGTTGAAATCCTTATACTAGCATCAGATTGCTAAGCAGAGGCAAGATCATATTTCTGGGACATCCCCATTTTTAAAACTATATTTTTAAGTGTGTACGTACAATGATGTGCTATTTTATATTTTTTTTCCTTCCACAAGAAGGCAGTTTTCTCATGAAATTAATTGTGCAGCTGTGCATTCCCATTTGAGGAATTTGTTTTTGTTTCCCCTCCAGGGTATTTAAAATCAATGAACTAAAAGCTGAAGTAGCAAATCACTTGGCAATGCTGGAGAAAAGAGTTGAATGTGAGTGTCTTTTTTAAAATTTTAATTGAGAAGTAGAATTATTTTGTATAAAATAGGTACTGTCTGAGTCCTGGGCTATGTTTTTTTTTAATGGTCATATATAGGGTTACCAGATACAAATTGGTACAGAGTGCCTATTCCTTTAACCACTGAATAGAAGAGGGAATTTGGGCAGGTGCAGCTTTTGAAACCTTTCCATGATAAGCCGCACCTGCCCAAGTTCCCTCTTCCACACAATGGTTAAAGGTATAGGCACTCTGTCCCAGTTTGCATCTGGTAACACTAGGCATATAACTCTGCCTTCATTTCTTGCAAGATACAAAGAAATGTATCACTTACCAGAGAGAGAGAGAGCGCGAGCACATAAAATATAGACTCACTTTTGAAAGTAAAATTCAAAGTACTGTGACTAAGTACAGTATGCATAGGGTTATCAAATACAAACTGGGACAGAGTGCCTATACCTTTAATCATTGTATAGAAGCAGAAATTTGGACAGGTGCTGCTCATCATGGAAGGGTTTCAAAAGTTGCACCTCCCCAAATTCCCACTTTTATACCATGGTTAAAGGTATAGGCACTCTGTTCCAGTTTGTAGCTGGTAACCCTAAGTATGCATCTGTATATTATCTGGTTAGAATGTATATCTGCAAAGGTCACTAATGGCCCAGTCCTATCCAGTGTTCCAGCACTGATGCAGCCATCAGTGGGCATGTGCTGCATTCTGTGGTGAGGGAACCATCATGGAGGTCTCCTCAAGGCAAAGGACTGGTTGTTCCCTTATTTGGGGGCTGCATAGGATAGGATTGGACTCTAAGAGACTTTCCTCTTCTACTTGCAACCATTGAAAAACCCAATCCATTTACATGAAAAGATGCTAAAATCCCCAGAGTAGAGTGAAGTTCCTGTACGTATCCTTGACAAATACCCACCTCCTTAGCTAATACTTCTCAACCCCCACCCCTGCTCCTTTTGTGGTATCTGCCTCTTCCAGCCATTTGTTCCTGAAGGTTGTGCAGTCCGGCTTCATCCACAGGTTCCATGCTGCTTTCCCACACAGAAGAAACAGGAAGGATCCCTGTTCTGGTTACCTCGCAGCTGCAGGATATTTTCATAACTGCTTCTAATTGCAGGAAACTCAAAGATCTGCAATCAGCACATGGAAAGGGAGGAAGTCACAATGACTTTGCCCTGAGCTGAAGTGTGGCAGCTCTGTGCTTAGGCTGCTGCAACGTCCAAAGCCTTGCCTAATATCTAGGACAGGGGTTCCATCCGTCCAAGAGAAACCAGGTGTTGTTTGTTTATTTCATGCCTGTCCTACCTTTTCCCCAAAGAACTCAGAGCACATGTCACCCCCTTTTATCCATTCCTAATCTGAGTCTGGCTCAAATGCTCCCCCATGACTTCAGTTAAGAAAGGAAGGAACACATCAGTTACAGTGAGATGCTCAGTGCACCGAGTAGTTTGGCCTGGAATGGGGGCTCACAGCAAGATCTTTTTGGGTCAGGTCCAACATTCTATCAGTTACTACACACTGACTCTTAGCCTGTCTCTCAGGCTTCATCTTATCCTTGCAAGTTCCTTGGGTGGCTCTGCTTTCTTGATCAGAGGCGTCTCTACAGGGATGGCAAAGCTCTAAGTTTTGCAAGAAGCCTTACCCTGTCATGTAAATCCCTCCTCTCCCTTGCTGCTGTAGCCAGTAAGCAACGCCAAGATTGGCTAAAACGGTGCAGGAGAGGAGTGATTTCCACTGCAAGGTAAGGCTTCTTGCAAAACTTAGAGCTTTGCCATCCCTGTAGAAACGCCACTGTTCTTGATTGAAGGGCATGTTTGAGGTGGCCCAGTTCTGCATATGGTAGCCATGTGAAAACACAATCAGGGTGCAATCCTAACCTGGAGTTTTGCCAGCAATGTTTGACTGGCACAAGGGCCACTGTAAAGCATGTTTGGACCACTCTCAGAGTCAGGGAGGATGGTGCACATCTGTGTGCTGGCCTCTCTGACTCCAAGAGTGGTCCAAACATATTTTATGGTGGCCGTTGTGCTGGCCAAACTCTGTTGGCCTAACTGTGCCAGCCTAACTCTAGGTTAGGATTGTGCCCTCACAGGCATCTCCCCCTATGTTCCCCCCTGACATGGAAACCACAGATACAGGGAGCCCTATAAAAAGGTTCAAAAATCTCCCCAGCACAAAACCCCATCATACAAACTGTTTATTTGCTGGTCTTTGTAGCCTTCTCGTGTCTTGCTGAGTCTTTGCTGACTACCAAATGGAAGCAGGATACCAGGTCACAGGAAACAAGGCGGAGGACTGAAAAGAACGTGACAGAGTTCAAAGAGACTGGCTTTGAGCCCGCAAGAAGCTGGAAGCACCAGCAGATCTGTAATTTGTGTGATGGGGGGCATTTTTGAACCTTGGATAATCAAAAGCACCTACTGGACAGAGCTGTTCACGGCTCACAGCGTGCCTAGGGTGGGGCAGTCACCCCCCATGTGTCACCCAGCCACACCTCTCCGCACCCAGAATTTAGGAACAGTCCGAGCATAAGGGAGGGCGGGGGGGGGGGGCAAAAAGAGCACAGGTTTTTCCACTCTGTCGCACTCACCTCCCCACACGGCACCCTCCCTATGCCTCTGATACTGGATCTGCGGATATGGGGTGACGCCTGTACTGCATGAATGTGTGGTTTGTGTTGATGTGGTCCCAAGTCACAAAACCACGTGCGGCGCAGCTTACACATGTCTGCACATGTGGAGTGGGTGTGTATGTCACAAACAGCAATAATAGATACCAGGTTATTAATTTTTAGAACACTTCAAAGGCTTTATAACAACTCACATAGCATACGACTGGGCACAATTTGCAGAACAAAGAACTCATGAAACTCCAGTTGCCAACACAGAACACCCACACTTCTTATCCCTATTCCCTCGCTGTGGATGAACAGTCTACATACATACTGTAGATGTTTCTGTTCTTTCTTTGTTCATTAGTAAAAGGTCAGTCAAATGATTATTTATTATTACTCTGCTGTAACAAAATGAACCTTGTCTTGTTAGAGCTACGTAATTTAACCTTTTCTCAACTATCATATAAGTTTAAAAAAATGCAAATGGAGAAGTAGGACAACTGTGGATTTCAGCCTTTGGCACTATGGGTGAAAATTACAGAAAAAATATTTAGAAAAGTATAGAAAAATATAAGCCTGAGAGTCTTGTCCAGAGCTGCTTAGATATCCTTTTTGAAAAGGATGCACTAGCAGCCCAATCCTATGGGCCTTTTGCAATAACAGGAGGAGTGTCCTGCTATCACAAACATGAGCGACAGTGTGTGGCGCGCATTGCCGCCAGTCGAGTTTGAGCTGTTGCTGCAAAGCGGCAGCAATATCAGAGCCCCACGGCTACAGATTCTGGGCTGTGTCAGCCTAGGCATGTTGGCACCAGTGGCATGTCTTGGAGCGGGACAGAGATTCTTTCATACATTTTGCAACAAATGCAATGGTATATATACCACCATGTGGTACACCAGAGGGGAATGATGGGCCGGTCAGTTCCCTGGGGCATAATGTAAGCCTACATATGCCACCATCCACACCCTGTGTAAATATAACATTTGAAAGTCATGCAAGATATGATTCCTCCAGCAATTGAGTACTGAGAGGATCTCCTGGCTCATGCCAGCCACCAGACCTGGATAGGGCAAACCTAAACATTCTCAGCATGGTTGGAGCAATTCATGGCTGAACAGCTTCAGCCATCTATGCAAAACTATGCAGAAGCAAATCCAGCAGCTTTCTGTGTTGGGGGCTAGACAATGAAAAATCAGCAGGAACAATAGCAACCTCTCTTTACTGCAGTGCAGTCCTCAAGATTACATCCAGAGCAATGGGGTGTATTCCCCCCCCCACTTACTGAGACTTGGAGCCCAATTCGGCCCATCCCCAGCTGGCACAGCCATGCAAAAAAAATAAAAATAAAAAATGGTGCACCGTATCTAGCAGGGAGGAGCAGATCTGTATGTTTCAGCATAGAAAGGGGATCTGAAATCCCTTATCCCTGAGTAAGCCTCCCAACCTTCAATGGGTCTCTTCAGACCTCCACTAGTAATTTTTCTAGGACAAATCCAAGGAGAGAAAGTGGGGAAGTTCCTGCTAGAGGGGATAGGATCCAGCATGTGCCTTTGGTGCTGGATACACCCCATCCTCACCCCCACTGCTGCTTTACCTGCTCAGGATGGTGTAAGCCACCCTGGCAACTGTCCTGGAGTGCTACCATCTTGCACGGCAGCACTCCTGAAATGGCTGCTGACTGAGCACTATGCGATCCATTAGCAGCCATTTTGCGACAGTGGTCCATTAGTCATATGATGAGCAGTCTACCCCATCCCACACTGTTCCCTCTTGTTCTTCTTTGGCACACTTCTGACTAGGCTCTTCTTTGTGTGCAAACACTTGTACTTGACTCAAGAGGGAACGACTCTTGGAACTAGAAAGAATGCTGAGGTACAGATACTGCTGGCAATGACTCTAGTGCTTCACTTTTTAATGACCCCCTGAATAATGAAGCTGGTATTTCACTTCTATTATCCTTGACTTTTCCTGGTTCATTTGCATTCACTCTGGCTCAACAACTGCAGTTGCACACATTACACACAAAAACCCTTCTTCTCAGCCTACTAGTGTGAATGGTTAATGCCACCTTGGGAGCAAGTCTGGTGAACTTGCATACCATGCTGCCTGGGAGAAGGCCACAATGAGAGTGGCTATTTGTGCGATGGGCAAATGAACACCGATGAAGCAATAAGTTAAGTCCCTAAACATCTGTGTACATCAGCCACGATCAAGCATGGCAAATGAGGACACTACTGAGAATATTGTGCACATTAAAAAGAGTGAAAGAAGAAGGGCACTCACACATTAGAATTACATTCAGTTTTCAAGGCTAGATGGTGTTCTGCCAAATTCCCTGCCAGGCCACCCCAAGGGCCCTAATGCCCACACTAGGCTAACTAGTTTTCCCACAGAGCGGCCTCAGAGATAGGCAAGAGGAAGGGGGTTCAGTCACCCACTGGGCCTCCTCTCTTCCAGCAGCTTTGTTTGGGATCACCAGCTGGCCAGCCTTCTCTAGACTGCCCTCATCACTGGCTTAGCTCCAGACTACCCTACGTCTAGCACCAACAAACCCCACCACCAAACAATAGGCAGAAGGCTTGCCTAAGCCACAACTGCCTCCTCCACTTGGTGGCTCCAGGGGCATAGCAGCCATACAACAATTCCCAATGGCTATTCCAAAATACCTACCTGGTGCTCCCATCCAGCACCTTCCCAGGTGCCCTTCCACAGCTCCTGCCTCCAACTTTATACTGCCAGCCAATCAGTGGGCAGGCTTTAATTCATCAGCCACACCCTTCTGTACCTGTGCTGGCCTCCCTTCATAGCCAGGGGCCTCATCAGCCTACAGCTGTGCTCCCGAGGCTTGCAAAGACCTTGGGGGTTAACCCTATAATCCCTGCCTTATCTGGGACAAGGGGTCATTGCTGATACCATTCCCTATCTCCTCGGGGTATCTCCTGTCCTTTCCAATACAGATGGATACAGTTCTTTGCCACATCCCACTTTGCCTTGCACCAACCCCTGCAGAAAGCAGCATTTGCTGCTTTTAGCCCCAGCAGGTGATTGCTTAACCTTTCAACAATCACAACACACATTAGGTAATCGATGTGCAAGAGAACCCAAATTGCTTCCCAGTTTGAGGTTTCTTTGTAGGGTATAATTCTTGTCCTATGTGCCTTCTCTTGCATGTTATAGATATTGTACATTTCCTTTCCACATAATGGGATATTTCAGCCTTGCAAAGCAAGTTTTTCTCCCTACAGTATAGCACTTCATATTGACATAGTGTTGCTGTGGCTTTGTCTAGTGCTTCAATCTATTCATGTTCTAAAGGGAGAGGCTGAAAAGTGACAGAACAGCTGAATAGGACTGCCTGCTCTCTCTCTCTCTCTCTCTCTCTCTCTCTCTCTCACTCTAGTTTTGGTAACTACTTTTGTGATCTTTTAAAATCCTGTTGCTTTTAATGAATAATGGTGTTGGCAACACCTGCCTGTACAGGAACAGGTTTCAAAAGCAGGACCGTTGTGATGTAGAGAAACTCCGCTATTCCATTCCTTTTGAAATTCTGCACAATTACTGAAAACGAGATCCTTCAGGCTTCTCCATGGTAACCCCCCCCCCCTTGTTGCATTTTGTTGACAGTGGAAGGACTGAAAGTAGTGGAGATTGAAAAGTGTAAGAGTGACATTAAAAAGATGAGGGATGAAATGGCGGCCAGAAGCAACAGGTAAGTTCTATTCTGCTTTTTTCTTCTTCTTGGAAAAAGTCAACCTCTGGGGAGAGAGTGAGAGTTCGGAATTCAAACTCTTGCAGCCTGAGCCAAAGCATGTTTACTCAAAACTAAATCGCAGTGAGTACAACGACGCTTAGCCCAAGTTAGCTGTGCATAGGATTGTAGCCTAATAAAATAATTTATTTGACCCTCATGATATTTCAGGGCTTTTTTAAAAAACACAAGCTTACTAGTATTGCTATGAAGAATGCTTGCTTGCTTCCTTGCTTTATTGAAGCATATATGGCAACTTAATAGTTAAAGCAGCTCGTTCCAGATGACTGGAAAATAACTCTCAGAGAGAAAGAGAAAGAGAGAGATTAACATCTTGGTTTCCTTCTGTTTACCCATCCGGTAATAAAGAATTCTGGCCTTAGTTTTATGCAGGGAACAAAAAATGCTTCTGCCAAGAAAAACATTTGTTTGTTAAGAGATTTTAAATGGTCCTGCTCAGATATGAAATATAATCTGAGAAAATATCACAGTACTTACATAGTCGCTCCTCTTGTACTGTGGCCTTGTATGAGAGAGAATGTGGTGGTTATATTTTAACCAGAAGTGAGGTGTTCCCTTTTCAGTGGGAGAAGCCTGTCTACTAATGTGATCAATTACCAAGTTTGAGGTTATAATGAAACAGCAGCAGAAGTCGTCAGATCGCTTGTAACGGCAGGTTGCACGAGTTGGAATGTCAAACCTTCTTCTCTGCCACTGACATTCCTCATTGAGGCAAACACATCAGCAACTCAGACACTATGAAACCTGTTAGTAAAAACAAAGATGAGCAGCTTGCATGTGGGGGTGGAAAGGCATGTCTACTCTGCCAGTTAACCCTGTCATGTTAACTGTCATTGAAGAAAAGCACAAAGCGAACTAAAGCTGTGAGGCTTAGGAAAGTCCCAAGGTTGCAGAGCTCAAGTAAGGAATCACTCAGAGACTTGGATTAGCAAGAACTTCTATATTTCCAGAAGTGGTCTTCTTGCAACAAAGAATAGCAAACAGATAACACATACAGTAAAGCTTCTCAAATAGCAGTTCCAGTAGTTCCAACAGGTCCTGCAAACAGCTTCTGCAAATCCAGCAGCAGCAGCACACACAGAGAATATGTGGAAAATAAAACCAAAAGAGCAGAATGAATGTAGCAATTGTTCCTGGGCTTGACTAAATAGTCTCCAACATTCCATCTGAGATCACATGACTTCATTCCCAGGCTAGGTGCAAGGTCAGAATGACCTAGCACTTTATTGCTAGTCTGCTAGGCCTTAGTAATAGGCCTTACCATTCAGGCCTGTAAATTCCAGGGACCTAATTCAATATCCCAACAGTCATGTTAAGGGAGTTAAGGGAACTCTATGTCAGAAGCATCATGAGGCTGATGTGGCCAAGGCAGGTGTGGTGCTTGCGGGGGGGGGAGCAAAACAACATGGCCTGGGGGTGGCACCATCACCACCTACGCCTTCAGCTCTCACCATGATGTTGGCAACAAGTGGAGCTTTGCAGCTGGAGGGCCTGCCTGCCTGCCCTGCCTCCAATGTGCTCAAAATTGGACCAATCCAGAAGTACTCAGTGGTGATGCAGCAACATCATCATGTTATCGCCAACCTACTTCAGGTGCCGCGTCGCATACCAGGTGCCCTTGACTCTGAGCCCACTGCTTGTCATCATGAGTTTGTCAGCAAACGTACCGTTAAGTCACATCCAACATGGGCAGTAAGGGCTTTCTGGGTGGGGGGGGAGGGCATTCCTGGGACCGGTGGTGACCATAATTTGATTATCTGTGTCAAAATAATTGACACAGAGGCAAGGAGACCCATCATCCACCCTGCGCCCTGCACCCCTTCCTCCAAGGAGCCTACGGCAGCTGCCTGACTACCACTGGATGCAGCAGTAGCCATTAGGCTACTGTTGCACCTGCAGAGGCCAGGCAACTCAGGATTAGGCTGCCCATCACCTGGGCTTTAATCCTATACACACGTACCTGGGAAATAGGTTCCATGATAGGTTCCAGTGGGGAAAAAAGGACAAGGGGACCGAGGAAACTACAGGCCAGCACTGTACCAATACTTAAGGTGCAATCCTAACCAACTTTCCAGCACCGGGGTAAGGGCAATGCAGCTCCGAGGTAAGGGAACAAACATTCCCTTACTTTATGGAGGCCTCCGTGACTGCCCCCCACAACTCAGGGTGCCCCATTGGCACAGCCAGGTCAGTGCTGGAAAGTTGGTTAGGATTGCGCTCTAAGTACTGTATTACTATGAACATACACAGTGATCCTCCATTTAACGGACTAATGGGGAGGAAGGGGCGTCCGTTAAATCCAGATGCATGGAAGGCAATGGTGATGGGCATGCTCAAAATGTATGTAACTAGCTTTTAATGGAGCAGAAAACATTCGTTGTTTCTAACGTCTGTTAAACTGAGTTATGCACTGTAATCCAGTGAGCCTATTGTGTCAATAAAAGCTGATGATGTATGTGATACCATTTATAATGGATGTATTTGGGGGGAATCTGACACTTTGTTCTGTTTCCTGGGAAACGACAGCAGTTTGCTGTCCCTGAATGGACCTTCCATACCATGTTTGTCCCCACCATCTTGTTCCATCTCCCTGTTTCATTTCATAAAGATCAGTGAAAAACATCAATTGCGTTTTTCTCATCCATTTGAGCAAAGACAGTCTTAAAACAATGCATCTTCTAAAACTTGCATTATGTTTCAGCCAAATAGATGGTTTTTGATTTAGCAGCTGCTGGGCCTAAGACTGCACCTCAAACAGGAAGTCAGGGTGCTCCAGGATTACTATGACTCATTCATTTATTCTCTTTCATGAAAAGGAAAAGATTTGATCATTGGGGTGTGTGTGTGTGTGTGTGTGTGTGTGTGTGTGTGAGAGAGAGAGAGAGAGAGAGAGAGAGAGAGAGAGAGAGAGAGAGAG
>JAJKFI010000006.1:30991829-31021984 GCA_029204185.1 Lerista edwardsae | reverse complement strand
GAGAGAGAGAGAGAGAGAGAGAGAGAGAGAGAGAGAGAGAGAGAGAGAGAGCGCCATGTAGCCTTTGTCCTAAAGAAAAAAAACTCAATAGAATTGATTGAGTTCAATTACAGGGATGGATATAGTCTCCCAGGCAACATGGCTCAGTAGTTGAAGCGGATGGCATAAGTGAGTATTGATAATGCAAAAATCTCTTGATCCTTGAATTGCTAAGCAAACCTCCCCTACTTGTGAAGTTCCTGAAAACATTGGTTGGCATCTGCAGGATGGATGCTGGACTAGATAGACCCTTGGTCTGATTCAGCAGGGCTTTCATCTTTCAAGAAAAAACCTTGATCTTTGCTATATGTTAACTTTTCATTTCCATCAGAACAGCTTGGCATACCTAAAAGCATATATAGGCATGCCCCTGTATCTACTGATTTGGTATCCATGGTTTCAGTTATCCACCAATACCATGGATATCGAGACCTATTAGAAAGATAAAAAGGTAAAGGTTTCCCCACGACCGAATGGTCTAGTCATGACCGACTGTAGGGGGCGGTGCTCATCTCCGTTTCAAAGCCTGTCGAGCCGGCGTTTTGTCCGAGGACAAGCTTCCATGGTCATGTGGCCGGCATTACTCTACGCTGTAGCGCACGGAACGCCGTTCCCTTCCCACCAAAGTGGTCCCTATTTATCTACTTGCATTTAGGTGCTTTCGAACTGCTAGATTGGCAGGAGCTGGGACAAGCAACGGGAGCTCATTCCAACTCCTAACCTTCTGGTCGGAAAGCCCAGCAGCAGTGGTTTAACCCACTGCGCCACCACGTCCCTATTAGAAAGATAGGGGAATATTAAACACATCTTTTTTTACCTTTGTTTCAGCAAAACCACTGATACTCCCCTATCTTTAAAAAGGCATCCCCAGTTTCCACAGTTTCAGGTATCCACAGTGGAGCCCCAGCAGATACTGGGGCATACCGGTACACTCTAACCAAAAGAAAACATCAAGATTGCCTACTAGCCACTCCTTTTATTGGCTAGAGGACTTGGTCTTTAACAAATGCATGGCAGCCAGAAATTTGAGCTGCGATGTATCCATTAACCTGATGTCTCCAATTGGCCCTGCCCTTCATGCAGTGAGGGTTATGAGCATGAATATCCTCCTCTCCCCAGTGAGCCTTCTAGTGAGCTTCATAGTCATATAGGACCATTCATCAAGATGGGTCATGCATCATACATAATTTCTATAATGTACTATGCCCATGGGGTGGGATGTGTCTCAGAAAAGGAGGGTGTTTTGCAAAATACAGATAAATGTTGCATGCGATAAGCCACTGCAATCAAATGAATTCCTGTTTCTGTAAAGCCATTGTCATTTCTTATCCTCTGCGAAGAAATAACATTCTATCAGTGTATCACCAAGCTGGAACATGATCAGAAACACTTGCTATTCACCTTGACAAAAACCACAAGGTCTAACTAACAGTGTATTACATTATACTGATATTGGAGATAAAAATGGCAACCTGTTGAGGGTTTGGTTGGGCCAGCTAGATGCTAAGTTCAAATTATTGTCTCATGTGATTTTTGAAAATAGTGGCAGAACTCCATCGTCATTTCAATGGACTTAAAATGTCACCTCTGAATTGCATTAGAGTAAAAAACACAAACATAATAGAATGCATCAGAATTAAATCATCCTTTTGACGTGAGGGAAAATCTGATACCATGAGTGGTCTCGTATGAGTAGTGCAATGATGGAGAACAGGTAGGGGAGAGGCATTCCACAACATTTGAGTTCCTCTGTGACTGGAAGCACTGTACACAATGTTCTCTCCACCATTGCACTGCCTTACCTCAAAGTAGCCACTTCATCTTGCCTCAGGGGTAGAATGGCCCTGCTTAAGTGTTACGTGATAGAAAACTTATTTATCTGAAGACTTTATACCCCACCTTTCCCATGCCGAAGCAAATGCCCAAGGCGGCTTACAAAGAACAAAAATGTACAATGTAACCACAATAAATAAAACACACAAAAAATATTTAAAAACATTTAACATGAACACAGAGAATGTTCAAAAATAAGGTGAGACCCAATTCTCCTCATCAGGCCCTTTGGAGAGTGGAAAACAATTGACCAGGGGAGTAAACAAACTGTGTCAGTATTCCAGAGGGACAGAGGACAGACAGCCAACCATCATCCAAAGGCCAGACGAAATAGGTATGATTTGAGTCCTCTCCAAAAAGCCATAAGGGATTGTGTAGTTCTTACTTCTTCTGGAAGGGAATTCCATATTTGTGGAAAATATATAGTTGATTCTCAGAGAAATGTGGCTATCTGAATTATTGTCACGTGGACACAATCCACATCCGTCCAATCCCTGGGACCCAGCTAGCTTTCTCCACATTGTGACTTGTCATCTATATATATATAAAAGGATGTGTGTCTGTGTGTGTGTGTGTGTGTTCCGCATAGGCTCCACAACGCCTGAAGCGATTGACACGGAACTTGGCATGCATACACCTTGCGGCCTGGCGACAAACACTGTGGGGGTCAGACCCCCATTGCGCCCCCGGGCGTGGGGGTACGCGGGGGTCCCTGCGTGAAAATGGTTGAAAACGGCCGAAATCGGCCTAGAATCCATAGTTTCCGGGGTCGCCGAGACGAGCGGCGACGCTCCGGATGCCGCTGGAGTCTGGGTTCAGCCCCCCCTCGACGTGGGAGGCAAGAAGGGGTGTGAAACAAAATGTCTGCCATGCCCTGCTGGAACGGCTGGACCGATTGGCACCAGACTCGGCACGTGCATGCCTTGCGGCCTGGCAACAAACACTGCGGGGTCAGGCCCCCCTAGCGCCCCCGGGGGTGGGGTTGCAAAGGGGGTGCCGTGTAAAAATGATCTAAAATGGCCGATATCGGTGTTGAATCCGTAGTTTCCGGGGTCGCCTAGAACCTTGGGATATTTTGTTACCTGGCAACGCCGGGTAACAAAAGGCTAGTTCTGAATATAAAAGCCTATGAACAGCTGCTGGAGTGTCTTGTTTTGTACCAGTATTCAGCGATCAATACATTTTTTTCTGGTTGATCTTGAAAATCAGTCTTAGTAGTAGCTGTCAAATAATTATATTCACCTGTATAGGCAAAAATACAAAATTGTACCATTGAATTTTGTTTTGTACACAGGACCAGTTGTCCTTGTAAATACAATTTTCTGGATGAAAACAAGAAACTGATGCCCCAAAGGGAGGTGCTGTCCTATCCCAAGGTATAGTGATATGCATAACCTTTTAGCATATTCTTTTCCAAATAAACACATTACTTTGTCTCATGCTTTCCTTCCCACATGTTGGTCCCTGAAATTATTTTATTATGAAGTTATTTATATTTTGTTGGGATGTTTTCTAAATGTTTGTCCATAAAACATATTGCTAAAGTTGCCATCCGCTCTTCTTCAGGGTTAGATTTTGTTTATTCCATGCCTGATACATAAACATAAGATGAATTTGTGCATAATCACCATCTAACAAATAAATAATATGGGGTAATTGCAGCGGCGCCATGCAGACGGAATGCTGGGCAGGAGGAACGGCTGAGCGGCAGCCTGCCTGTTGCGTTCCGGTCCATTTTGCACACAGGGGCCGGGAAGACGGCGAAACGGACCGGAACGCAACGGGCGGGCTGCCGCTCACCCATTCCTCCCGCCCAGCGTTCCGGCTGCATGACGCCGCTGGGTAATTGGCCCTGTTGGATCCCTCCCAGAGAAGGTAATCTGTGCTAGTCAGTTTGTTTTTGTTGAGGCAAGCTTCTGAGATGCTATATCACAGGGTACAGCAGTTAGCAGCCACTGGCAGCTGTGAGGAAAGGATGAGTGAATTAGCACCCATGCGGCCCAACATGGAGGATAGGATCTGGCAGTAAAGGTCTTCACCGGTCCCACTCCGCCTCTCTCTCTGCCAGTTCCATCCACCTGCTCTGCTTGTAATTGGTGCAACGTCGACAAGGCGTACACTTATCACTTGATGGCATGGCAGTGCAACACCCTTTAGGATTGGGCCCTCAGTCTTACTGAACACAATGGGCTTACTTCTGAGTAAGGTAAATGACATTTCCAAACACCTCTAACAATGCCTCGTTTTTCTTTATAGTACATACTTTCTCAGCAGACAATAGAAGCTCTCAGGAAACCAACCTTTGATGTCTGGCTATGGGAGCCCAATGAGGTAATGCTGCAATACATGAACAAATTCCTTGCATCTCATTGTGTGTATGCAATTCTGTGTATATGCTGTCTGCGGATGGCACACTAACATCAGAAGAGCCCCACTGGATCAGGCCAAAGGCTCATCTAGTCCAGCTTCCTGCATCTCGCAGCGGCCCACCAGATGCCTCAGGGAATACACAAGACAACTAGATATGTGCATCTTGTTGCTCCTCCCCTATGAAAAGATGTGAACAAATACAAGGTGTTTTTTCAATGAGCTGAGTCTAAAAAGAGTCTAAAGGGGAGGTCTGCAAAGACTTGTAACAATACAGCCTGAAAAACATTGCAACGAGACAGGGCAACCGAGCTTGTTGAAACTGTTCAAACAATTTAAGAGTGCTCGGAAACCCCACTGAGAAATTTCACCCATTTTACAGAAATGTGTTTAATTTCCCTTGAACGTTCTCAGATGTTTCACATTAGGAATTCCACTTGTTTGGACTTTCAGTGACTGCAAGAACAGTGACTAGCCACCAATTGATGGTTTCTAGATGTTCAAACAAATTCCATGTTGAAATGAAACAATAGGGAAAGAAGGGTTGTCTTCATGCAAAAAAAAGACGCAAAGAACCTAATTTATGAATCTAATCAAGTTCACAGCTTCAGGTGAAATTACAGACTTGACACTGGGAGAATGGAGTCCACACGGGAATTTGATTTCCTTTGGCATATACTTGGTTTCACCCCAAGTGTCCACTGTAAATGGACATTATTTTGTATATCCCCACCTCCTTCAGTTTTCCCTTTCATTGAACTTGGCACTATGACTTGTGTTCATTTTGCATAAAAGGTTCACTTCAAGTAGTCATGCTATCCGGATTATTTGAAAGTGTGCCCACTTTCAACAGGTGTCACTATGTTTTATTTTTAAGATCTGCAAAATCAGTGTGGTTTGTTTGATTCGTTCTTGTGCTTCTAAACAGGTATGGCTCTGATATGAGGAGTCATTCTGATTGGGCACAAGTATGCACATACTGAAACTGATACAACTGGTTCAGCTTATTTGCTAATGTGTTTCTAACTGCTGTAGGTCTACTGGAGACATAACATGGCCGGGAGCACAATCCTAACGTGGAGTTAGGCTGGCACAGTAAGGCCAGCAAAGTTTGGCTGGCACAGGGGCCACCATAAAGTGCATTTGAACCACTCTCGGAGTCAGGGAGGATGGCACATGTCTGTGTGCTGGCCCCTCTGAGTCCGAGAGTGGTCCAAACTTACTTTATGGTGTCCCTTGAGCCGGCCAAACTTTGCTGGCCTAACTGTGCCAGCCTAACTCCAGGTTAGGATTGCACCTTGGGTGTAGCCACAGCCTAGAGAAAAATCTGGAATATATTTTCCATGCAATCTAGACATCTGTGAGCAGGGCCAACCCCAGGAGCAGTGAGACCCAATGTGAAGCATTTTTGCAGGGAGGAAGGGGGCACTGACTTTTGTTTAAATATAATCAACCATATTTATATACCACTTTTCAACACAAAGTTCACAAAGTGGTTTACAGGTAAATAATAATGAAGTTAAATGGCTCCCTGTCCCAAAAGGGATCACAATCTTTAAAAAATGCCGAACACCACCAGCAACAGCCACTAGAAAAGACACTGCATGGGGGTGAAGAGGGACAATTACTCTCCCCCTGCTAAATATAAGAGAAACACCACTTGAAAAAGTGCCTTTTGCCCAGTTAGCAGGGGTTTATCCCCAAAGACGTCACCCGGGCGCGCCAGGAACCGGAACGCCCAGATGATTGGCAGCCCTCCGCCCCTATGGCGGAGGCCAGCCACGCCTCACTGCGCCTCGAATCGCTCCATTTCAGAGCGATTCGGACACGCAGGAGGGTGGGTGGGCCCAGGAGCAGCTCGCCCGTTCCTCAGGAGAGGCGGTGCGGCCTGGGCCCGTCCGCGGAACTGGCGGAACGGTGTACTGGGCCGTTCGCCAGGATGACACCGCTGTTTATCCCCCTTATAATCATAAGCTTATCCATTTCTGCAGTCCAAAACTTTTACCTACCATTCTTCAATAAAGGTTGTGAGCAGCAACCTCTTCCATTGCACAGCAAACCTTGAACCCCTACCCAGGGCCCTCCAAAAAGACATGGGATGTGGTATAGAGGGAAGGACCACTGAGGGGAGAAATCAGCAATAATCAGAGGAATCTCCTCTTGCGCAAGCAGATGCCACTCTGCTTCTATAAGGGGCACTTGGGTCCCACCCCTTGATTTGTCATGCTAATCAGATAAGTAAGGTTTGTCCGGTAACATTACAGTTCTAACAAATAATCAATCAATCAATCAATCAAATTTATATACCGCTTTTCAATGCAAAGTTCACAAAAATAACAACAACAACAACAACAACAACAGTTAAATGGCTCCCTGTCCCAAAAGGGATCACAATCTAAAACATATGGAACACCACTCGCAACAGCTACTAGAAAAGACACTGTGCAGGGGTGAAGAGGGACAATTACTCTCCCCTTCCCCATTTGGAGCCTGTTTTTGAGAGAAAAATAGTTGGTAGCAGGTGATTGTATATAGATTTACAACACACCATATGAAGCCTTTGACTTCAGAAGGAATTACATAGACAACTCTAAACATAGTGTAGCCTAGCATTGTCTGGATAGATTCATCCTCTGGATTGTTTGACGTTTACATGAGAAGTTTCAATTACGTTAGCACTCACCCAGGTTTGTGTGGTGTGCTCTGAGTAGGATTATAAATCACAGCAATGTCACACCATTTCAATACAAGGCATTCACCTAACAGGCTTCTCTAAGTGTCTCATGAACAGGCAGGTTTCTTTCCTTCCTCCTCATCTCAGCCCCTCCCCTACCCCCTCCCACAATGTGGCATTCTATAACAACAACAAAAATACTGGTGTTACCTATAATGGAACATAGGGAAGGATACGTACTTTTGAGTAAAAAATTGAATGTTCAGTCTTCAGCTTTGCAAAAGAGAAGTACATGGCTCACGGCTGTTGTCTTAAAATAATATTTTCCCTGTGTGTTGCAACTGCTGGAATGCACAGATACACAGCTCTGTTTCCTGCATGGAGAATGCAAGATTAAAATCGTTACAGGAAGACACCCAAGTACTGCCTTAGCATGCACTTCTTGCCAACTGCTATTAACTTGCGCTATTGTTCTTTCGGGTTTTTGATCAATCCAGTAGCAGGCTCAACATCTTTGCATTTAAAAAAAATGAATTTTATTTTGTGTGGGCAGCTATCAAGATGTGTTTGCGGCTTGATCTTCTGATGACAGAAGAGATTCTCTTAGTTCTCTTCCGGTCTGTTAAAAATTAATAGAAGCCTTGCCATTCATTTGTAGAGGAGTTGGGTGGCACCTTCTGTAATCATTTCAGCTTCATTCCCAAGGGCTTGGGATGCTTTATTACAGTTTATCTTTATCTTCCCTTTGTTGAGTTCCTTGCCCAAGGCTATCCAGGGCTTAATGAATGAGCAGCGAGTTGAACCTAGGTCACTTGTTCCCAAATTCAGCATGCTAGATTGATTGATTGATTGATTGATTTAGTTTATTACGGTCATGGACCAGTACACAGCATGCTAGAGGAATTCAGCAGAGTCATAGCTTGGGGGGGCCAAGGGGGTGATAGCCCTGGGTGCAAAATTCTTAGGGGTGCAAACATTTATGCCCCTAAGAAATCAATTGAAGCTGGCAGCACCTCACCCCAGTAGAGAATGCAGGCGTTCTTCTAGAAGGCAGGGTTCTGTCAGCTTTGGCGCACCTCCGCCAGATCCAGAGAAAGACGTGCTGAAGACTGGCATTCTCCTCAGAGGCGGGACGCTGCCAGCTTTTGGGTGGATGCAATATGTGCCTTGCTCCCAGTGCTAGCAAGGCATGCAATACCCCTGCAAATTATGTTGCATAATATACAGTGCCTTTTGAACAGACTTCAGGAATCTGTTAAATATGAATATAATTTTTTAATAAAATACAGTATATATGATATAAAATGTTGTCAGTTAAAAATAATTTAACAATTTGTGGTTTTTTTCCAGATGCTGAGTTGCTTAGAACACATGTATCATGACTTAGGATTAGTTAAGGACTTTAACATCAACCCAATCACACTGAAACGGTGGCTGGTAAGTGGATTGGCAGGAATATTAGTTGGGATTCTTCAAACAATAATCTTGTGGGATATTTCTGCACCCAGAATTAAAGACAAAAATGTCAAATAATCCCAGAAAATATATCCAAATTATAATGCATGTGCAGTTCTTAGAACATAAGAACTGCCCTGCTGGAACCTTGTTGTGGTACCTTGTTTAAATAAAAAACCTAAATATGCTACCTTGGCTGCTGCTGTTTTCATATTTCAAGAGCTGGTTGTGACTGGCACTCTATTTCCGTCCGTCCATCCCCCCAAAAAATTAACAGCTCAGTCCTATCTACGTGGTAAACTGGTTGACCCCAAGGTCTGCTGGTGTATGACACAGTCCACTATTGTGGCACTCTCCCAGCTGATCTGTGGCCTCGTTCCACCAGCACACAATGCAGACCTGCTGCCAGTGTGGTTTTGCTGGAGATGGGGCTGATCAGAATGGGGGTGGGTGGGACAGGGCACTGGCAGCCACAGAATCCTATACCCGATCCCAGGCTTGGCATACCCCCTGAAGCAGTACAGATCTATGCTAGCAAAAGAGCTGGGGTAGATCTGAATTGCCCCCTTAGATGATCAGGCAGTGGCCAGAGAATAACTAAAATTCTTTCTTAACTTTCCTCTCCCTGGACGGCCTGGGCTCTTACTGGTATGCAGGACAGAGCGGCCACTGCACCGGTAGCCCTGCATCCTGTGCGCAACCATGTGGACAGGATTGGGCCATAGCACTTTGTGAGGTTTTTTTAAAACCTGACTTGCCTCATTGGCCTTTGCTTATTTTTGCTCATTTGCTCGTTTTTTTTCTTCAAAGTGTTTCTGTTAATTAATTCTTGGTTTGCGCCGCCGCACTATCCCAATGAGCCGAAAGCCAGGCATCAATTGAATCACTTTTTCAAGATGAGGTCATTTCCCTGAGCTTGCATCTGCCTGTATCTCTAACCCTCCACAGAAATGAAACAGTGCAGCATTGCCATTCCAAACTAAGTAAGGCAGACGAAGAGAAAAAAAATCAATTTTCCTTTGCAAACGAACCCAGATTCCATAAAGAACAGCTAAGCTTTGAGTTTATTTCTTCAAGCTTATAGAGGCGTTCCATCATTTGCTGGGAAAGGAGAACATTGTGAATGTAGTGCAATGCTTTGGCAGGATTGTTCCCTTTTTGGAAGCCTCCTGTTTCGGTATCCAGTAACTAGGTTCAGAGGATGGGCAGCCCAATCCTGTGGTGCCTCAGCACCCAGAGGGCCAAAATGGCCTCTGCTATATCCTATGGGCGCTGAGGTAGCTGCCAGAGTCTCTATGGGCTCATATGCTCCCTTATCCTGGGTAGAACACAGCCGGAAGCAATGGGTCTCCTCGGCTCTATGCCCACTATTGAGCAGGTGCAGAATCAAGGAGGGCCATGTCAGGCTTTCGGATCAGGGAGGGAGCACAGCATACAGTGGCAGAGGCTGTCGCCATCTTCTGAGCCTGATCCTCCCCCCGCCAGTTCCACTTTCTCCCTGTCCTCCCTGCCCTGACAAGCTGCTCCATGGGCCAGTGGTAATACTGACCACTGGCCACTCGCTGCAGTTGTTGTCATGGGCCAGTGCCGGTGCGCCCTCCTCCCTGGGTGCTGCGAACGAGCTTTACGGCACATTCACAACACCCAGAGCTGGAAGTACAAGTGTACAGCCTGTGCTCTGACCTTAGGATTGGCCACGTTCTGTGTAGAGGTAGGGGGGGTTATGAGTGTCGGAGGGCAGCATGCATCCCGTATGTTCCAGAATCCAATGCTTTGTAGACCCATCATTCCCCCAAACGTCTGACAAATCTCAATGAGTCATTGGGCCAATTGCACTGCCCCTGTCGCATACTGCAACCAAGGTAACTCCACTAGTTCCTGTGGCTGCAGGAAAGGAAGCCTTCAGTGTGACTCTCTTTGTGTATCAGCCTTGAGTTCTGTAGTGACTGAAATGATGTTCTTTAGTGCAGCTTTGCATGTTCAGAGATACAGTGAAAAAGTGGCACTACAGGTGGCCTTTTGGACTTCCACTCTGCAGGCCTTCCCCTGAAGCAAGGTATGCACATTCTCCCTTTTCAATTCCCCCTGAAGTGCAAATCCAGTAGTGGAAGTGCAAATTTGGTCATTCCAGCTATTTTTCACTTCCTCTCTGAGCGTGTCATCCAGCTTGCTCTCTTTCTCCTGTGCCTGAGGTCATGCTAGCAATACTCGGTGGGAGTGACCGCAACAGAGAAAGGAAATAACAAGCTGGCAGCCACAGTAAACAAACTATTAAAAGACAATTCAGCAGGAGTCTCTCTTGCTACACAGCAAAAGGATAGCTATAAAATTAGCAATAGCCTTGGGAGCCACAAGCATTAGTGACTGGAGACTGAGTGCCTTCCTCATTACTTTTCTTATCCGTTTGTCCTTCTTTGCTGTTTTTTTCCTAGTTGTGCATTCATGACAATTACAGAAACAATCCATTCCATAATTTTCGACATTGCTTCTGTGTCACCCAGATGATGTACAGCATGATCTCGCTCTGCAATCTCCAGGTGTGTCTCTCTTTCGGGCCACTTTAGCTCTTTTTATTTCCCCTGGTATTGCTAAACAAATGGACTAGTTCACATATTCATGTATAGCGTCATGAAACCAGTGTCCTCTTGCCTACAACATTTTTGCTAGTCATGGTGGTAGTTGTCCATTGGGGGGGGGGGAATAAGCCGCTTCACACATTCAGGACGCAATCCTAACCAACTTTGTCAAAATCAGGGCAGCTTCAGTGCGCTGAGAAGCCTCCTTGGGGCAAGCCTCCTTTGCGCCCATGCTCCGGGGAGGCTTCAACCTCCCCATTGGTTTTCTTGGATCTGCTCCTACTGTACAGCAGGAGAGGAGCAGAGGAGGCCGCATGGCCCAAATTGGGCCACATCCCAGCCCCACCCCCTTCCCCAGGCCGGCACACCTACCGGCCCACCCACCCAGTTCCTCCCTCCCTCCCTCCCTCCCCATGCCCAGAACACCTCTTGCACCAGCCGAGTTTGGCTGGTGCAGGACCCACACTGTGGCTCCTCTGCCCGGCACCCTTGGCTCTGACACTGCTGCTAGCATTGGCCCAATGGCACTAGCACCAACACGGAATGCCAGTCACTGCCCCCACACTGGCACTAGTGATGTTCGGCCATCACAAGCACATTACATCAGACCAAGGTGCATCCTAGGATTGAACCTTTAGTGTTTTGTCCCCCTACATAGGAACCCCACTGCTTACGCAAAGGTTCACAACAATGCAGACAACCCTGTGGAGGTACTGAGTTTGTGTGGCTATGGGCGTTGGCTCCCCTTGTTTTAAATGCACAGAATCCTGCTCGCTCCTATGTGCACGTTCAGTTGAACACGTGAAAGGGGCTATAATGTAGAGCACATCATCTGTTACCCATGCAAGAATACTGAGCTAGCCACTCCTGAAGTTCTTCAAGCTCTAATTGTTTACACTAAGGAGGTGAATCAGAGGGTGAAGTGAGCTGGGAATCAAAATTCTTGACAAGTTCAGGAGCTCCTGATCATGTCAACAGGGGATGGGAAGTAGCAAGCCTGTGAGAAGCGGCAAGCCTACTTCCTGATTTTCAGGCTATTGCCTTACAGATGTCTTTATAGAGCTACAAATGAAAAAGGCAGCAAGAGGGCAAAAGGTCCTTGGCATAGACTTGGCAAGAAACAGCCAAGAAACATTCATTTCCCCCACCCCACCCCAGTTAAAAGAAAACTTCACCAAGCAGCAGCTCCTCGTGTAGCACGACTGGAATGGTTGTGTCATTTTCCTGAACCACTGATGCACAGCAAGCCTTTTAGGGCCCTGGAGAATAGGGAAAGAGAGCTCAGTGAGTGGTGGCAGCAGTAGTGGTGGTTCCTATAGTCCAGCCATTTTCAACCTTTTTCATCATGGCACCCTGAGAAGGTACTAAAATTGTCAAGGCACACCACCCATTTTTGACAATTGATAAGGCATACTATGCTGCCAATGGGGGGGGCTTACATCCCCCATTGACCTTACTAAGAAATGTCCTTCCTCCAAATTCCTGCGGCACACCTGTGGACCACTCGCAGCACAGTGGTTGAAAACGATTGCTGTAGTCAGTACTGCTTCACATACTAGGAACAGCAACAACATGGCCTCTGGCTTGTCAGGTGAGCTGGGTTGCCTGAGGGTGTGGGCCCTCAGATATGCATGGGCTCCTGTGTCAGTGTCCAGCTTGGCCAGCCCCTGATGTCGTCCATGTAAACAGCATGGGTACCCTCTTAGTGCTCCTAAGAGCTACCAGATTCAGAATAGCCTGGAAGATGAGGAGGAGGAACTTCTGAACTTGTTGAAATGGGGAAGAAGAGCAAGATAAGGCATTTCTGTCTTCACCATCATCCTTCTGTGTGCACCAAGCCTGGCACTAATGCCAAGCAGTGGTCATCACAAGGCTGTGATGATCCAGTCCTGTACAGCCTGACTGGGCATGGTCTCCTCACCTCATTACACAAATGCTTAGAAAGTTTACCTTGGCTAGTTGCAACCATAGCAGACTTGTTGCCTCCAGTGAGAGGAGCATTTAGTTTTATAGAGAGTCGCAATGGCCTATAAATGACCCATGAGAATCGGCAAGGAAGTAGGTCTGAAACACACTAGAATTCCTTCTTTGAGTAAGCATCAGCTGTTATCTCAAACAAACAAATATCAGATAACAGTCTCTCCATCTTCCTTATACAAATAAGCCCCAGGTCACTATTCTTCCCATTTATCTTCCAACTCAGTCAAGTAATGCTTTCTTAACTGAAGTTAACTATGGAATGGCTTTTCACAAACTGAGAAACCTTTGCCTTTAAATAAAACTTATCCACTATCATGCAATCTCTCTTTTCCATCCTATTCTTAATTATACATTAGAAGCAGACTTGAATAATTTGCTGCTCCTACCCACCGCCTTCAATCTTGCTTGCAATAAATGTAGCTATTAAACTGCTGTTCAGTGAACTCTTATAATAGCCCACTTTTCTTAACGTTAAAATGCAATTTTGCTGTATTACAAAAGTGATTTGCAGTTACAAGGCTGCATTTTTTTCTCCTCTTATTTAGGTCAAGATTTCACAAATGGATATCTTTGTGCTAATGACTGCTTCCGTGTGCCATGATCTGGATCACCCTGGATATAACAACACGTATGTATCCTTTTTTCTTTTCTTTTTTTTTTGGAGAGGGCGTTTAAGAATTTAAAATATATTTCAACCATTCAGAACAAAATAGAACAACAATCCAATGTATTTTGTCTAAAACTTACTAACATCAATGGAACATCTAGTTGTTCATTGAGTGGTCACCGTATGCTTGTGCAAAACGAGGTAAATAAGGATTTTCTTACCATAATTCACATAAAGTATCACAGAGAAGTGACGTCATCAAGCAGGAAGTGCCGTCATTGTGACGTAATAATATTACACTCCTGGAACGCAAACTGGCATTCTTGGACTGCAGCAATTGCACAACCATGAAACATCCCTGACAAAAAGCAAGATGAGGACAAAATATGATGTAAAAGCACTGAACTAGAAACAAAATGGAAAAAAAAACCCTCACTTGAAAATTCAAACTGTTTACACTCACAAAAGGAATGAAACAAGAGTAAGGTCTGCAGCTTCCAAGATGGCTACTCCCAGCTTTCCGCGACCAACCTGACATGCAATCACAACCCACCAAGTGGCTCCCTACCCAGTTTGAGAATTGCTGTCCTACAGGGTTGTTGTCAGGACAGCATAAAAATAAGTCATATGAAACATTTTGCACATTTAAGATCTACACATGTGAATTATCAATATAGCTGACCATCACTTTGAACCCTTTACAAGTTATATATTGCCCGTATCTAACGCCTGCAGTAAGGAATATGAGCAATCAGAGCCAGATTAGACCAATTTCTGAGGAAGGGGCTGATGCATCCTCACCACTCACAGCTGGAGCTCTGTTTTCTGCTATTCACTGCAGAGTTCCTGCTGCTGCGTCCATTTTAACACACAGCTTGTCTCTCAGGCAGTGGGAACTGTTGTGACAAAAGCAGAGAGCAGAGCTCCAGCTGTGCTCATGCATTGCACACGTCCACGTCCTTTTGTTAGATCCAGCCCATACTGTTTTTAATTAGCTGTAATATTAATTGTGTGCCGCCCTGGCAGCTTATACGGAAGAGTGGCCTAAAAATATATTATATAAATGAATCTTTTTATGTACAGACAAAAAGCCCTTTGTCGGCAACTGATCTGGGTAGAATAAATGCTGCTCCCCTCCTCCTTATGCACATTCCTTCTATCTGGATTGAACATCCATACAGGGCTAAAAAGTTCTGTGTGTCACCTTAAAGACTGACAGGTGTAGTATGGTGTAAGCTGTCATGGGCCTGAGCCCATCCCATCATGCATCTGACAAGGTGGGTCAGGCCAATAAACTCTTACAACCCAATTCATTTGTCCATTTTTAATGTGCCACTCAGGACTCTATGGTGTTCTTGCTGCAACAGACGAACACGGTTACACTTCTGTAATTTACCACGTCTTCTTACAGAGGAGGTGGAGGATTGGGCTCAAAGGGGTCTTAGGGAAGGGTCTCTTTTTCAGCCTCAACTACAGTGTGGGAACAATCATTCTTATTTACCCTGCAAGGCTGTTGTTAAGACAACATAAACATGAATCATGTGAAGCATTTTGCACATTCAAGAAGTGAACTGCTGATGTGAATTATTATTATAGCTGACCATATAGCTGACCAGTAAGGGCTCTGAAGCCTTCCTGGTTTCATTTTGCAACTTCAAATAAACAAGGTCCTTTCTGACTGCCAGTACATTTCTTGTTCTGTTTTGCCTTCACATTAGGTACCAGATTAATGCACGGACAGAGCTTGCTGTGCGCTACAATGACATTTCGCCACTAGAGAACCATCACTGTGCAGTGGCTTTCCAGATCCTTGCGCAGCCAGAATGCAACATTTTGTCCAGTGTCAGTCAAGAACAATTCAAACAGATAAGGCAGGTATGGGCTAGCAGGCTGTGAAAAAGTTTCCTTCTGCGTGCATTATGTTGCATTTCTGTAATTGAATTGGGGCACAATCCTATCCTGGAGTTCGGCCGGCACAGTTAGGTCAGCAAAGTTTGGCCGGTGCATGGAACACCAGCACACAGACTTGCACCATCCTTCCTGACACCAAGAGTGGTCCAAATGCACTTTATGGTGTCCCTTGTGCCAGCAAAACTTTGCTGGCCTAATTGTGTCAGCCTAACTTCATCCATCCATCAATCAATCAATCAATCAATCAATCAACCAACAGTATTTATATACCACTTTTCAACACGAAGTTCACAAAGCGGTTTACAGGCAAATAACAATAATAAAGTTAAATGGTTCCCTGTCCCAAAGGGCTCACAATCTAAAAAATGCAGCACACCAGCAGCAGCAGCCACTAGAAAAGACACTGCGCAGGGGTGAATAGGGACAATTACTCTCCCCTGCTAAACACCACTTGAAAAAATGCCTCTTCCCCAGTTAGCAGGGGTTACTCCAGATGAGGATTGCGCTCTTAAGCATCTTTGTTTCCTGGACATTGCCAGGGCTTAATTTTTGCTAAGATCAAGTGAGCTAGGATCTATCTGGGTTTTGCTCTTGAATCTTTTTCAAGCATGTGCAAAATGGTGGGGGGTCAATATTGAGGAGCTATAACCCTCATAGTCTGAAGTTAGGAAGAAGAGCTTTTAGATGAAAGGAAATGTGGATACATTCAAGTCTCAGCACATATCATTTTAGAAATAAATAAAAGTGTTGATTATGGTTAGAGAAACGGTTCAGATCTGAAAAAAATAAACTTTGGACTGGACCATGTGAAAATATTTTTCCTCACCAACTTCATCTTTATATGACTTTGACCTGATTGGCTGAGATCCCAGAGAAGTTTCCAGATTCTCAGATTTTAGACATTTAGAACGTGACTTCCCCTGAGTCTAAAGAGAAGCTTGGACTTTGGTGCAAAACTTTTAATGGGGGAAATTGGTGGAGAGAGGGATCTCATATCATACGTGCAATGGTGACATTTCCTCTTTCAAAAACATAAATATCTTACACTGTTTATTTTGCACAGGGGATAATTACACTAATCCTAGCGACAGACATGGCAAGACATGCCGAAATATTGGATTCGTTCAAGGAAATCTTGAATAATTTTGACTATTCTAATGAGGAGCATGTGATGCGGGTAAGACAATTGTCTTGTGTTCTCAGCATACAGTCAGCAGCAGAAGAAATTAAGGCGTAGTCTGCCGTGGGCCCCATTCTTTTTCCTTCTGTCTAGTTCAGTGGTTTTCAACCAGCGTGCCGCAGGAGGTTAGGGGAAGGTCATATACTAATAGGGAAATTGGGGTGTAACTTTCCCCCCACAGCATGGTGTGCCTTGTCAATTGTCCAAAAACTGATGGCGTGCCTTAGCAATTTTAGCACCTTGTCAAGTGTGCCATGACATGAAAAAGGTTGAAAATCGCTACAGAAATGGGGCAAAAGTGAGAAATGGGGCATGTAACCATGGGAGATTTCATACATCTCATTCTAAAATGCCTTCTTGCTTTTAGCTGAAGATGGTTCTGATCAAATGTTGTGATATCTCCAATGAAGTCCGCCCGATGGAAGTGGCAGAACCCTGGGTAGACTGCTTGTTAGAAGAGTATTTTATGCAGGTAACAGTGCATTCAGAATTACATGGCTACAATAGTGCAATGCGATGGCCGAAAGCCATCTGGAAACCATGCTTGGCATGCTCGATGCACCAGCATGGGAGGATGACCTCTCAGTAAGGTCCAAGAAGTGCGTGTCATCCTGGGATGTGTTCTGAATAACAGTGATCGTAACTGACTGTAATTTGTAACCTAAAAAAAGACAGCCACATCCTAGAAGTGCAAATGTTGTCAGAGTGGTGCTGCTTCTTCCTAATAGGGCTGTTTTTGTGAGTTAACTCGGCACGTAAATGGTTTTGAAGCCAATAAGGACGAGAACTATGACCGATAAAAAGTCGATTAAATGAGCAGTGCTAAATGGGTCAAGCTGGGATTATTTATATCCGAGTGGATGGTTCTGAACCACTAATGACTATGTCTATAATGACTGAAATAATGATGAAAGAAATCCGATCATTTCAAAAGGACACTCTCATTAATATTAAAAAAGGCACCTTGCAGTGGCTGAGCTATCATTTCTTACCAAAAATCTTACTAGTAATGGATTCTTGTACAAAACGAACAAAAAATAATAGTGCTGGCCAGCCATACAAGGTGTCTACAACCTGTGGCCGCCGGCACCACACCAAGCAAAACTGGGTCATGGCAGATGGCACAAAAAAGGCAGTTCTCATTATTCTTTCTTTCACGTTTTCCCAGTGGTGGAAAAATCACGTTGACCAACTATGAAAAAAAAAATCCAACAATAGTATTTATATACCGCTTTTCAACACAAGTTCACAAAACGGTTTACAGGCAAATAATAAATCACAAATAATAAAAGAAATCACATCAGTTATTCTTAGAGGTGTTTGAGAGTGGTGTTTTATTTTACTCAGAAGTAAGATCATTGTGTTCAGTAAGATTTAGGATGGAATCCTTTCTTACTTACCGGAAAAAACCCACACCTATTGATAATAATACATTCAGTTGAATGAAATGAGCACAATAGCAGCTCTTAAGGAAGTGCTGAGATTGCATTTGTTTGCCCTGCATCCAGAGGCAGATCTAAGGGAGGGCAAAGCTCTAAGTCTTGCAAGAAGCCTTACCTTGCAGTGGAAATCACTCCTCTCCTGCACCGTTTTAGCCAATCCTTAAAGGGGAAAGCAACATCTTGGCGTTGCTTAGTGGCTACAGCAGCAAGGGAGAGGCGGGATTTACATGACAGGGTAAGGCTTCTTGCAACACTTAGAGCTTTGTCCTCCCTGTAGATCCGCCTCTCCCTGCATCATGGAGTATATCACACAGAAGGAAAACTTTTTTTTAACCATTTTTTATTTTTTTACACATAAACAAATGAACTACATAAACAGATAAACAAATTTGAGAGTGCAAAGTACCATACACTATATTTGCAAAACGTATTCTAACTCTTATTCACCTATTTTCTTCCAATTTGACCTCTTATTATTTATACATCATTTATCGTTTCTATATTAGACATATACATCATTTATCTACCTACAATACACAGTAAATTCCACTATTTCTTAAAAAGGAAAAGAATCATCCTTAATTGGCCCAAATTTCCCTATTTCCCCAAATTGCCCCAATAATTGCCCTAAATATTCACTTTGAACCAGGCGTAAAATTAGGGGACGGCCATTAGGGGAGCAATGGCCCAGTAAGTCAAGGAAGCTACCAATCAAAAACGTTTAGGAGCCACTGGTGTATAGGATTGCCGCTGAAGTAACATTATGTTGGCCATCTTCCCAGAGTTTGATCATCTGAGTTCCTGTTTGGGAAACTGGTAGCATTTATAAACTAAAGACATTCCTTAAAGTTGACTACAACATCAATCCTACATCCATTTACTTGGGAGTAGGTGGGACTTACCTTTGAATAAACACAGTTAAAAAAGAACTAGGCTGTCAAGAGTTGTGTACATTAGAATTTCAGAGGCCTGAATTTACACAGGCTGACACCCCTTCATAGCCTCTCTATGGCACAGCGGCTGTCAGCCCCAACTAAGAAAGCTACTGGGGGAGGGGGGGAGAGATTCTTCAGTTCAGATTTTTCCCAGAAGAAGGGCAAAATGCTAGAAATGGGAGGTGAGAAATGGGCATTGTAGGAAGAAAAAGGGTGGGTGGGTGATTAATTCAGGAACAAGGCAGATTTCAACTTCCTAGGGAGCTGAAGGTAATTCCTAGGAGAAAAACGATGGTAGGGCTCCAGTCTCTCAAAATATTGCCATTTGGCCTGGAAGCGCTTCTCCTAATCAGAGCATTTCTACCGGGGGGGGGGGGGGAATGCTAAGTGCCCCTCCCCCTCCCCTCCAGAACTATTTGCGGTTCAAAGAGCAAAGTCTCTGAGACAGCTTTCTCAGCAGCAAATGGCTCTGAAGGCAAGGGGGTTGTGTTCCACAGTAGTTCGGGTTCCTGAAAAACGTAGTGTTTTGCCCCCCTGTAGGAATGCCACTGCTCCTAATTCTCCATGACTCTAAATTACAAGTGAGGAAAAGTCATGCTGCCTTTGTTCAACACTCTTTCATCTATTCTGCTTTCTGTATGCCACAGTTGAGACCTGGGAGACGGGGGAGGGTGTGTGTGTAATTAAAAAATAAGGACTAGGCTACAAGATATCCATGATTTCATCCCTTTATGATGGGTGGAAGCAGAAGAGTGAGGGAGTGAGTATTTATCCTGCCTTTCTCCCTGTGAGGAAAATAACATTTAAAAACAGTAACATAATAGTAAAAATAATGAAACATTAAAATAGTAAAAACAATAGAGAAACCCAGTGGATCATATCTATAATTAACATTTTTTTTTAAATACCAGTCAATCCTGTCAGCCATCAAAAGCCATCCTAAACAAAAATGTCTTAAGGCCTCACCAGTTCTTACTTAAGCAGTTCTTAAGGGGAGGGAGTTCCATAATTGAGATGCCACCACTGAAAAGACCTAACCCTCACCACCATCCCCCTCACCTCTATCAACGACAGCATACTTAAGAGATGCCAACAGATAGCTAAGTTTCTACTGTCTGCCGAATCCACCTATTCTTGTTGCTGATTTTGGATTTCTTTGATATTAGAACTTCTGTTTCCCCTATTCAAAATATACATATTAGAATAGAATTTTTTATTGGCCATACATGGAGTTCACCATACATGGAACTTTACTTCGGCCCAGAAGCTCTCACATATACCTTAAACTAATAAGTAAGACCATCACATTAACAAGACCCCACTAACTCTAAATTTATCCAAATCAAAACCAAAACATCAACAAAATCAGCTATTCAGTAGCCCAATAGCACGGGGAAAAAACTGTTCTTGTGCCTGGTTGTTCTGATGTTCAACATCCTATAACGACGTCCAGAGGGAAGAAGTTCAAACAGATTACAAGCAGGGTGAGAGCGATCTGCAACAATCCTCTCTGCTCTTTTCCTCATCCGAGCAATATCCCTTTCTCATTCCACCCTGGACACTTTAGGAGCTTTGCCTTCTCTTCTATCACGAGGAAAAAAGTTTTTGGAATGCTGATGGTGTACTAGTAACGGGGAAATCATTGTCTTCACTGGTTACTTGTGAGAATTCTTATAATGAATTGCCACATCTATCGTAGAGTGACCGGGAAAAGTCTGAAGGCCTCCCTGTAGCACCCTTCATGGACCGAGATAAAGTCACCAAACCGACAGCACAGATAGGCTTTCTGAAGTTTGTTCTTATTCCAATGTTTGAAACCATAACAAAGGTAAGTTGCATGAGTCTGCAAGTCCTATTATAAATCACTATAATTATAAGTCATTTTATTGAGCCAGTGCCAAAAAGAGTTGGAAAAAAATCAATTTTTATTTTAGAAGCCTTGCAGCAAACATACAACCCTCATACAACTATAGAACCATCTTGATCCCTTTTTATGCTTGATATTATAAAAACAGCTAAAATGGAACTTTAGTTGATTTTTCTTGCTCTGTTTTAGCTTTTTCAAGAGGTTGAAGAAGTGATGCTCCAACCTCTTTGGGAATCTAGAGACCGCTATGAAGAACTGAAGCAAACAGATGATGCTACAAAAGAGGTAAGATAACGATTGGGATCTAAAAGGCTGCAAAAAGACTTCCATGTACACAACTAGGGCCCAAGATTTCACTCAGACAAGACTGCAATCCAGAAAGAGCAAGCAACAATATGACCTTGATGTGGGAAAGATATTTTCTTTAAAAAATACATGCAAAGAAAGGTGTAATTCTGGCAGCCTTGGGTCACAAACCACCTGGAGGGACAGCCTCAGGACAGTGAAAGGACTCCTGCAGCCTCTTCAGTCTCTTACAGCCAAGATAATTTAATGCAGGGTCTGAGTAGGAAGAAATGCAGCAATGGGATCTACAAACAACCTGGGGGAACGGAGGGCAGGACTTAGGCGGGACTACCGTTTGATTGGCAGCCCGTCCGTGCACTTCCGCTTTCGTTCCGCTTGCCCCGCGGCCGTCCCACCAGGGACAGCCGCAGGGCGAGTGGAATGAAAGCGGAAGTGCACTGACGGGCTACTGATCAAACGGTAGTCCTGCCTAAGTCCCGCCCTCCATTCCCCCAAGTCGTTTGTAGATCCCATCGCTGAAGAAATGCCCTTCCTTCTTGTCTGTGATAGCTGACTGAACCACAGTTCCCATTGCCTTTGCAATCAATAATTGCTTCTGTGGATCCTGTTTTAGCTTTAGCTACCACCTGTCCTTCTGCAGTCTTATTCTACCCTTTCCTCCCCTGCTCCTGTCCTCAGAGTTTCCTTGTCTCTCCTTGTTCTTCTAGCCCTTCTCCAAAATCCTTCCAGTTGGCAGTGCATTTCCATTGTCTACTCTTGCCTGCTATCTGTTGCTATCCTTCCCACACTGATGGCCTCTCGAATGTTGCCTAGATTTTGGATAGTAAGGCTGGCCGTCCCCTTGTATATGTCAAATGCTAATCCTGAATAAAGGACTACCACCTGAAAGTTCAACTACCGTCAAGGTCTCCATCAGCTCAGCTCTCTAATATTCGTCAAATAAAATATGTTCAGAATTAATCACAGATGCCTCAGGAAGTTTTAATACTTTCCTCCTGCCGGTTTTGATCTGCAAAAACTGGGAGCATAATCTAAACCATGTCAGGGGAAATGTAGCCTCCCACCATAGTTTTGCTCGAGATCACCACCCCCACCCCCAAAACACAGTTTTTTAAACAACCACAGAAAATTAAAATGGCCATCACACATTATTATTCATAATAGTGAAGCTGGAAGCAGAAAAAAAAGGTTTGAAACATGTTGAAAATGGCTTAATGGAGACACCTGTGGTGTTGTGATGATCCAGTGAGACCGCTGTGGGTGTCATGCAAGGATGTGGGAAGAAGCAAGGCACATAGCCTATGCTCCAAACCTTATCAAGCACTTTCAGGTATCTCCTGACTTGACTGTGACAGATACTGCACCCTGACACAAAGAGTTCCAAAAAGCATAGTTCAGTGCACAAGGAAGGGAAAAAAAAATAAATAGGGGGCATCTTCCATGCCCTTTCTCCCATCAGGGTGAGCCTAATTACAGGATTTCCTTAGAACTGAAGGCAGTTTCTCAGAAGCATCCAGGGAGCCAACTAGCCCAGCCAGCCCCAAATCCTTTGCAGCTATGCACACATACAAGACTTTGTAGCATTAGCCACAAGCAATCTGCAAGAGAGCAAGGAGTAACGACTCTCAGCTCCAGTCTGCTTGAAACAAGACAGCAAGTATTCAGAAACACAACTAGAATCATAAAAAGGGGAACGAGTAAAACAAAATTTAGGAATGGTTCGAAAAAGGTAAAAGAATGAGCACTTGAAACTAGACAACATTCCATTCTTGAAATCAGAAGTAAATGAAACAAAATCCTAATGCAAGCTATCTATATTCCCCAGTCTAGATATATGAACTCACGGGCAGCCCAATCCTAAACTGCACTGGTGAAGTCAGGCCCGTGGCCTGCACTGAATCCAAAGCAGTTTAGGAGGTGGCTGGAGGTCACCTCAGGGTGACATATTTCCCCTCTCCACAGATAAAGCCCCAGCCACTCCTATGGGGCATCTCGGATACTTACAGCATAACTGCGACACCATGAGCCAGCGCAGGTATGGCCACACTATGTCAGAGCACAGTTAAGGTTTCTCCATTAGTTGCAGTTCCTTTGTTCACCTCCAGGATCCAGAGGAGCAGTCAGCCATATACAAGTAACCCTGCAAGTGCTGGAACAGAATGTGTACCATCTCAATCCAGACTCCCACTTTGATAGGTGGGGGATGGGCAGGCTGAGATTCTTCTTTTCCTATTGATTGCCTCCAACAGTGGGAAACGTTACCCCAGCTCCTAGGACTTCCCCTTGGCCATGGTCAGGTGAATAGACTTGGTCAATGAACAGGTGTGAGCAAAACCCAATGAGATGCTGATGTATTCCTCCTGGCCCATTGTTCTAACAGAGCCAGGAGTCAGCCAAGCAGATGCTGTCAACCCACATCCCAGATTAAATCTTTCCAATGGATGTGCAGGTTACAAAACTGCCTAAGATGAGCAGCTCTATATTATACAACCTGAGGCATAGTGTGCTCAGGGGCAGAGGACCAACCATCAACCATAGAGGTCCACAGTAATTGTTTTTGTCCCATTGTCATTTCTGGTCTGCTTTGCAGGCATCTGAAGCAATATAAGAATCTGCAAAACCTGTAAACAGTAATAATAGTGAGTTGGGTGTGCACACAGTGGCCAACGACTGGTCTATTCTACCATTTTCAACTCTCTGGAAAAAACACAACAGTCACACAAGGATATTCGTGCAGCAGCCATTGCAAACTCTGTTGGAATGAATGTCGTATATGTAGTGGTAATATCTGGCTATAAAGGAAGTTATGAGATGACTGGGTTATGAAATGATTGATAGAATGCTAGGTACGTTACTTTTCAGTACACTACATCAGTGTCTTTTGTATGCCTGGACTACCTTAGCATCAGAGAGAGAAATATTAGACATTAGACATTAGAGTCTAATGTCGTCAGACTCTATGTTAGTTTTGACAGGGATGTGTGTGGGTGCTACTTCATTCATTAGAATGAATGGAGCCTATGTAGTGATTGTGTCTGGAGGGTTGTGCCATGTGAGACCGCTTCCCTCCAAAGGTTGGCTGCACTTGATAGCTGCCAGAGGCCGCTTCAGGAAGCAGCCTTGCACGGCTAGTTTTAGCCATGCGAGTGAGGCCACTTCCTGGCGCAGCTTCACTCCCAGCAGGGGCAGGGGGCAGCCAGCATCGCCACAGCAAGTGCCCAAGGTATTTGCACCCCTTGCCCCCCAGGTCCACCACTGGTGCCCAGCAACTCAGTTGCTACCCTACTGACCAAAATCAATTGCCATACAGTCAGTTTTCAGTGAGTCACTTGTTCCATTTTGTCCTTAACTAGTTACAGAAAAAGAAGAATGAAAGTTTGACCACCGAAAGCAGAGAAAAGTGAAAAGCAAAGCAAACAGGGCACATCAAGGTAATGTATGTCTCTTCCATACATTTAATTAGGAATCTTCCACATTAGGAAATAAAGCACATTATCTGAAAAGATATTTCATAGCCAAATATAGAAATGCTTAAGTATTTTAAAAATAGCCTTTTCCCATGGGGGTACGTTATATCTGATTATCGTGAGACAAAAGATAAACTCTAGCTGACTTCATTGCAATATACAGGCGTCCCCCATTGTCCACGAATCCAGTATCCGCAGATTAAATTATCAACAGATCTACAGATCTGAAGAGCCACCATGTTCAAAGGCTTACTGCAGTGTAATGTGTCTTTCTTTTATAGGATGCTATAAGCACGCAAGCTTATAGCGCAACTTCCAGGCAAGCTGCAGGCAGCCTGAATGCTTGAAGGGACCAGATCGAACAATAACAGAAAACAGTTAACTTGGAAAAGAGAGTCTTTTTTTCTTGCCAATTTTTATAAAGTACATAATCAGTGATGAATATTAGACAAAGTGATCCCTTTCATTGACTTGTAAACAGGAAATAAACATGGGCCAAAACAGCAGCAAATGTAGTGGAAGAAGGCACTACTCTGGCAAAACAGTTAGGAACCGTTCTTGAACACATCTGCTGCAGCTTATGATAAAAGCATAATTCAGAGAAAATTGGTCAAACCCAAGTCCCACGAAAGTCACAGGCAAAAGCACTTAACTGTGCCGTTTTAGTGGTGTTGATTTAGACGTGAAACACACTAATTATGCCCTGACAACAGTCATGTAGAAGTGCACTGGAAAAGGTTCCAGGTCTCAGTAAGTCTCCCTTTAGGATTAACTTTTCTAACTGACACTATAGATCAACTTGTGTTAGTGAGCATGTCCAAGTTGCCAGGCTTCCAACAGCCCAGTCCTATCCTACACCAGCCCAGAGTGTGCATCCCTGCCAACTGAGCATGTGCTGCACATTGTGGGCTGGCAGTGGGCCAGAAAAACCAGGGGAAATAAGTATAGAACATTTTTACTTCCTTCCCCATAGGCTGCCTGGTCCGCAGTGGATCTTCTCAGGCTCAAGGGCAAGTCAAGGTCAGGAAGGGGAGATAGATTCTGCCATGCATGGCTGCCACCAAGATCTTCCCCCGCCCCCAGCCCAGCCTGCTCCCCATCCCAATCTGCCCATGACCCTCCTCCCTATGCCAGTGACAGCGACAGCGAAAATTCTTTGGGCCATTGTTACGCACATGTGGCTCCCAGGGCTTTGTGTTAGCAGCTGCAGCCCACAGAACAGTGGAACCTCGTCCAATCCTACCATTTTGCTAGTCTGTTGTGTGAAATAATTGGGATTCGCACAGTTGCTGAATCAGCACATCTGAGCTCTGCCAAAAATTCTGTGTGGATGAGATGGCATTATCTGAGTCTCACCATGTTTGTATTTTAATTCCAGCACTATAATGGACACAAAGCTCCTTTAGAGGTTTGCCAAGTCCAGGCCATGAGGTGGTGCAACGAAACCTCGGGGACTAAACAGTGTTGACAAAGGATGAAGTTGACCAGCTGATGCGACCACAAGCACTTTCCAGGTTCCTTTTCTAAAGACTCATATTTATCCCTGTGGATGTGAATGATAAGGAACCTCTGCCATTGTACAATAATTTCTTTTTTTTAATTGTCTTCTTCTAAATAATATATTCTTATACCAAAAAAAAACTGCTGATGTAATTATTCTCTTTTGTAGGTTTTATATGTTTAAAGAAACTGCTTCTGATTGTTTTATGGAGACTTACTGGGGAAATTTGTACTTTTTAAAAGAATTGTTTGACATATTTATATGTAGTCTTGTTTACCATTAAAGTAACAATAATTGGTCTCAATATGCCTATGTAAATTTAGAGGGCATCACACCCTAACCTGGGCCTCTTGTCACCTTGCTGAGGCCTTTCATCAAACCTATCTAAGAAGAAATCATTTTCCTTTCCCTGGTCAGCAGCTAGATGCCAGAAGAACCTTTTCAAGAGAGAGTAAGAAGTAGTATCTTGAGTCCTCAAGTTATCCTCCTATTGACTGCTGGCCTAAGACCATAGCCTCCAGACTCATCTGTGAGATCATAACTGAGGAGAACGATGGTCCTTCAGAGGTCCTAAGGCAACAGTTCCCAAACTCTGGGTCTTGGACCCACCAGTGGGTCACAACCCAATTTTTGGTGACTCGTGAAACTGACAAGGCAGATTAGGTTATGTGTATCAAGGTTTAACCAATCTCCTACTTGGAGAAGGCCTGCTGCCGAATTACCATTACAGCCACAGAGGCTTAAGCTGCTGGTTAAGTGAAACTTTCTTTTAAGTGGGTCCCAATTCTAAAAAGTTTGAGAACCAACTGCCCTAAGGAGTTCCAGTTGCTTCATCTCTAAGCTCTGAAAGAATTCCAAGCTACTCTTTATGTGATCTGAAAGCACATAAAGGAGTTCTGTTGCCAAGGTTAAATTTCTAATTTTAGAGGATGGAAAGAGGTGATTCTTCATGGACAAACAACATTGAATTCACACATTGACTCAATGGACAAGAGACTGAGGGCCCAATCCTGAAGCCCTGAAGCACATTCACAGCACCGCTGGAGGAGGGAGCCTGTACTAGTCAGTGCTGGCCTCAGCGCCAAGCAGGAGCCAGCCGCCTAATCCTGAACCCTCTGGATTAGCTGCACAACCCAACATTGGCCTCCTCAACTCTGTGCCCGTTCAAACACGGGCGCAGCTAAGGAGACCCATTACTGTTGGCTGCAGTCTCCCCAGGGTAAGGGAGCAAATGCCCTTTTCCCCCGAGGAAACCTCCAGTGATATGCCAGCACCTACAGGATCCAGCAGTGGTCATTTTGGTGCAGCTGGAGGCGTGGCCACTGGGCCATTCAGGACTGGGCTATGAGCTGTGAGGCAGGATTCTTCATTTTGAATCTACATGGAACTCACGGTAGATGGCCTTAGGCAAGCCATTCAAAATCAGTTGCAGCTTTCCAGTTGCAACATGGAAGTAACAATACCCACCATACATGGTTGTTGTAAGGACAGCATCAAGACAATACATATGAAGCACTTCGCACACTCTGAAGGTCCTCTACATATGTTAGGGATTATCCTCTGCTTCTGAGCCACATTCCCAATCTAGTTGGATCCTCAGTGTTGCTAGTGTTTCAAGATCTAAAAATTTTCCCACTATAGTTTGTGATATGTTCATTGTCACATGCAGTTTAGCCCTAAGTGTGTAAGAATTGGCTAACATTGCAACAAAACAGCTGCTTTTACAAGTGATGCTTTAATCTGTTTGCTTGTGTTTGTTTTGCTGAATTTCTTGTTCTTAATTCATGTAGAATGCAGTCTAATGAATAGCTATTAGGGATGACAAGAGTAGCCCACTGGCCAAACACACCTGTAATATCTTGATTGTATAGAGATGGAGACATTGGTCAACGAACACTAGAAACGTGTAAACTGGGCTTCATGTACAGATGGTTCTATCTATGGGGATTATGCCACACATGTCTGAATGTTCTCTGAAGAGGAAAGGTCATACCTCATGGGAAACCACATGTTTTACCTACAGGAGGTCAGAGGTTTGGCTCCTGAAATCTCCAGTTGGAAGGGTCTCAGGTTGCAGAGCTGGGAATGATCTTGCCGCAGAACTTCTGTCAGTCAGCGGAGGAAGTAGCAGGCTAAACAGATTTGGTATAAGGGCAACTTCATAAGTTTGCTTGGCCGCTTGTATCATACGGACAGAAGTTGGCAACCCCTAGGGAGGCAGTTGCAAAGCACAGTGTTACAATATCCATTTGCGGTGAGAATTTGGACCAGTCCCGACCGTTGGAAAGAGTATGTGTGATTTTCCAGATGGGAAATGAGACTTGAAGCTAATCAATTGTTTATCCCCTGGAAAGCCTATGATAGACAGGGCTTAAATATCAACTTCCAGCACCATCTGGAAACTATCTAGCTGACAGCTAGCTGACAGCCAGGCTTCCAAATACAGACCCACCCCTAGAAGAGTCCTGCTCCTTTAAGCATTGCACAAAAGAGAGGACTGGGATATTTCAGACCCGGTGGAATTTTCCCTTGTATATAGCACAGGATCTCTCCCCAAGTCTAAAGACGCCAGCATCCAGGTATGATTCAAGGGCTGTAGGCAGTGGTACAATGGTTAGTTTTCTTGTTGCAGATTTGTTCCACAGTATCTTGTTCTTTTCCCAGTGTCTTGTTGCAGATTTGTGTATGAAAGCAAGAACTAGAATGTGATGTGAAAATGGGGGGGGGGAATTGAGAGTGAACTGTGATGGGCATTAGGAGTAGAGCAGGTCCCTAGGGGGGTCTACAAAAAGAGGCTGCATTAGCCCACTATATTTGTAAAAGTGGGGTATGCAAGGCCTGAGAAAATGCTGCCAAAGCCACTATGGCTGAGGAAGAGACTGGCTGTCACAATTTCTACTCTGGGAAGAGAGTTGATTGGAAATCTGTAATGGGGGGGGGGGTTGCATTCTGTGGATTGGACTTGAGTGGTGAATCAAGACAAGCTTTGAAAGGACAGAACCAGGGGACAAAATGCAGGTGGCAATGCATGCACCCAAAAGTAATTCCTGTTGGTTGGTTGATCTTAGTTAGTTGGACCAAATTCTCAAAATGTTCCCATTTGGCATCCATACTGCAGACATAAGAACATAAGAAGAGCCCAGCTGGATCAGGCCAAAGGCCCATCTAGTCCAGTTTCCTGTATCTCACAGTGGCCCAGCAGGTGCCTAAGGGAGCTCAGTAGACAACAAGATGCCTGCATCCTGTTGCCACTCCCTTGCACCCGGCATTCTGAAGTAGCCTACTATTAATGTAAGGAGGATGCACCACCCATCATGCCATATAGCCCACGATGGACTTTTTCTCCAGAAATCAGTATGGGACCTGCAGAAATCCACCAACAGATGTGATGGTGTGCTAGGATGGTTGTGCACATCTCTTCAATTGCTTTCCTTAGATGTTCAAGTGCTGCCGGTATTCTCCAATCAAGTATGTATGAACAAGAGCTCATTCATTTTTGAATGTGTGTGCAATTTTGAGACACCCTGTGTGTGTGTGTGTGTGTGTGTGTGTGTGTGTGTGTGTGTGTGTGTGTGTGTGTGTAGGGGACGTGGTGGCACTGCAGGTTAAACTGCTGCTGCTGGGCTTTCTGACCAGAAGGTTGGGAGTTCGTGACCACACAATCGAGTGAGCTCCCATTGATTGTCCAAGCTCCTGCCAACCTAGCAGTTCGAAAGCACCTAAAAGTGTGAGTAAATAAATAGGTACCACTTAGGTGGGAAAGTAACAGTGTCCCATGCGCCTTGGCGTACAGTCATGCCAGCCACATGACCATGGAAGCTTGTCCTACAACAAACACCTGCTCTTGGGCTTAGAAACAGAGATGAGCACCACTCCCTACAGTCGGTCACAACTAGACCATTCGGTCATGGGGAAACCTTTACCTTTATGTGTGTGTGTGCACCATAAAAGCATTGTAAAGTTCTGTCAGAGAGAGAGAGAGAGAGAGAGAGAGAGAGAGAGAGAGAGAGAGAGA
>JAJKFI010000006.1:30965788-30991819 GCA_029204185.1 Lerista edwardsae | reverse complement strand
AGAGAGAGAGAGAGAGAGAGAGAGAGAGAGAGAGAGAGAGAGAGAGATGCACTGTAATTTATACAAAGGGTTTTCTTTGAGTGGGATTATAAATACAGAGAAGCACATATGGAAGGGGCTGTGCTCAAGAAAGCTCACTTCTCTGTTTGAAGGGCACATGTACCCAAGCCATATGCTTGCAAGCTGCAGAGCTGCTTCCAGAGTTTTGGCTCCATTTTAAAAAGAAATGTGTAGGAGGGTGCTCAGACTGTCAGCCATGCAGAACAGGAAATCTCTTGCACAATGCAGAGATTGTCTCTGTCCAGAGGACCTCAGTGACTAACCCTTGGCTCTCCCGCACTGAATAATAATCTTGGCATCTTAGTTGTGACAAGATGGCTTGAAATTGTAAGTTACTTACAAGTTGCTATTGTATTTGTCTGTGTATCTTAATGGTTTTGTTTTTCTTTAAGATAGTCTTCCTTATATATTTTAGGGAGAATTTACTATTGTTTCTCTTTTTTATCTCTTTCTATGGATCAAAATCACTGTGCAATCGGAAATACACACCTCTAGGCAAAGTCACACAACACGGTATTTCAATCAGTTATTGTTATGAATAAGAATATGTATATACTGCTTTTCAACAAAAGTGTTTACAAGCAGTTTACAGATCAACAAACCACTTGACCAAATAAATCACTGCTCTTCCACATCAGAGCCCTTCAGTGCTGTTGAGGTGTTTTCTGCAATTAGTTGGAAAGGGAATCACACAACACTTAATACAATACTACATTATCCAGCAATGTTCTCCCCCCCCCCCATGGCCAAGATCGTTCTATAATATTTACTTACAAGTAAATAAATATTTACATACAAGTAAATATCACTTGTAAGTAATATTACTCATTCAGCAAAGGTCCTTTCCAATGTTAATTAAATGCTTCCTGTTTGCAGATCCTCTCCATATTATTGCTCTCTGGGGGGTTAAGATTGTCTCTTGTATAGCTTCCCTAATACTACAATCTAATGCACATTTACCGGAACATAGGCCCAACTGAACACAGTGGGATTGTACTGTCAGTCTTGTGAGACCTATGCCATGAATAACTATCTGTATCTTTAGTTTACTGCATCTTGTTTGAAGACATTGACAGAACCAAATATATTCTTCCAAACTGTTGTGATTTCTTCCTCAAATAGAACTAGAATAAACCCAAAATTTGAACAGTTATTGGGCTGGTTCAGACAACAATGCTGAACCAGTCCTGTCCACATGTAGTCAGGGAAAGTGACAGCCAGTGATGTCATGCAGGGGGAATGCGGGGGAACTCAGTTCCACTAGTTAAAATTAGGGCTGACTCCGCCCACTTCACTCTCCCTCCTTCCCCCTCCCAATTCCTCTGCAAAGAACTTTTCTTCTTGGTTGGCCGGCACTCAGAGGGTTAAAGGGAGTGATTCCGGATTCCTAGTGGGGCGAAGGCAGTGATGTCATTCCGGGGGAACGGACCAGAACGGGCGTTCCGGATCCTAACGGGCTCCGTGGCTGGTTCCGGGTTCCCGACAAGTGCCAATCAAAAGTGAGTTCCTGTTGCTAAATCATTTGAATGACACCACTGGTGACAGCACATGTCCCACCCTTCCTGCCCTGTTGGCACATTATGCCACTTTTCATAATCATGGGAATATGATGTGATTATAACTACAACATACTGAAGTGTTTAAATATGTATGTTTAATAGTATTTCAATTCTGTCAAAGCACACTCCTATGCAATTATGAAAGCGGAATGGCATGCTGACAGGGGGATGCAGGACACGTGCTGTCATGTTCTCTGACTACATGTGGGCAGGATCCGTTCAAACCTATCATTCAATGCAGGCCATCAGCTGCAATTCTGCTGGATTTCTGCATTTATCAAATGTCCCTGATCAACCCTTACTATTCCATAGTTGATGCTGCTTCTGAAAAATAATTATAATAACAGGCTGTCTGGTGAGAACTTGCACATGATGTTTTCCATCATAGTCATTATCACAATTTCATATTTTTGGCTCCTGAGCCTGGTTTGAAATGCCAGTTTGATTTAACAGGAAAGATTCCTCCAGTTCTGATGTCACTGTAATTTCAACACGTGCATTTAAAATAATATAGCCATTGCCAAGCTGAATGATCAAAAGAAGCAATTTTAAATGATAGCTTTACTGAATGATAAATTACTGAATTTATACAAACTACAGTTCACGAGTTACAAAAGGCAGATAAATGGAAACTGCTACTCGGAAAACTGCCTCTGAGTATAATCAATGTTGCATCTGCTCCTTAGGTGAGTGGTTACAGTTCCCCTATGGATGGGATTATTCTGAAAAGTGAAATGGAAAATAGTGTACCTATTTATACATTTGAAATGATCAAATGGTTCCAACTGGGATTGGTTTTTGTTTTCAAGATGTTTGAAAGACATATTCATTGAATAAGAGAAATATAAACATAGAAACAGGCTGTCACAGGGACAAAAGACAGGCTGTATTGGGAAGCAGAACCAATCTCTGGTACTCTATGCTCAGCGCCTCTCACTGGATTAGGCCCATGCATACTGCCAAGCAGATGGCCAGCACTATCAACCCTGCCAACGTAAATCAACTGGGGGAAGGGGCTAGGCACCCCTTTATTCTCCCCCTAAGGTTATCATTGGTTTCCCAACTGGAAGGACCAACCCACCATCTGTTTTATAGGGAGACAATTGTGCACAGCAACAAGTGATGAGCCATAGATCAGGGCAAGAATCCTTTAGGATTTAATTCTGACCAAGTGAAGCAATCTACATACCACTGATTTCAATGGGACAGCTAAGCATGTGCATAATTCCTTTTCATTGAAAAGAATGAGACCAAGAAGGGCTTAAATTAGCTGGATTGTGCTTTTGCCTTATTATTCGTCTGATTTGTTGTATTGTTAATTGCTAACCTAAGTTTTTTTTTATTTGCAAGACAAGTTTTGAAAACACAAGTTGACAATGCATTCCTTGGTCTCTGTAATGAAGACAAAATCTCCCCGGATTACACTCGCTGACTTCACAGTACCAGGAGTGGGTGTGAAGTAGAGCAAAGGTTAGTTCTGTGACCTCAATCCCCTAAACATGGCAGAGGTCCAGAAAGCCTGCGACTAGAGGAAGTGAGAGTACAAATGGCACGTCCCCAATGAATACAGACTGCTAAGTCCCTGAAAGAGTTCCCAGAAATTGGAAATTAGTCAAGGATCCAAAATCTTGGCTATATTTCAAAGAGTACTTTTGCATGTCATCAGAACACTGTAAGCTCTGGTGCACAAATCCTCTGTCACTCTACAACCCAGAGAGGTTCTCTAGATCCTAAACCAAACAACTATATTTGCCTACTAATGTTTAACATGAGGTTTAAACGTGAGGTTTCATGTTAAATCTCATATCTGCACTGTTTAGTTACTTCTTGACCTTTTTGGATGAACCTTGAGTCGGATCTATGCAAGCTATTGGTCACACCAAAAGGGAGTAATTGGTGGCAGAGCACATTCTTTAAATGGAGAAACACATCCCAGCTTCAGTCTCTGGAATCCCCAAGTCAGGCTAGGAAACGTCCCTCTCTGGCACCTTAAGAGAGCTGCTGCCACAGCAGTTCTAGTGACAGTAATGAACTAGATGCATTAATACCAGAATCCTTGGATTAATAAGAAGAAATCTGCAAGGCTTCTGGGAGTGGCCCCCAGTTCAATTGTGTTATTTGGTCTGTTAATGTATTTCAGTTGTGCCTGATCATAAATCAAGACATCTCAGTTGCAAAAGTATAAGATTAACTTAAAAACAATCTCTGTCCAAAGAAAGTACTCAAGATAGCTCAGCTTGTGAAATCTACTTATGATTATTTCTGTTCTTAAAACAAGCTCTTATATTTCATTCTTTTCCTATAAAAAAATTTTTTTTTTGGGGGGGGGAACACACACACACACACACACAAATTGAGAGATTGAGAGAGAGAGAGGAAGCGCTAGTGCTCTAAGACAGGCGCATCAAACCCATTTCATGTGGTGCACCAAATAACATTCATGGTACCTGCTGTGGGCCGGAAGTGACATCATAAGCATGAAGTGACATCATTAAGCAGATGATGGCGGGAAATAAGCACTTTGTCCTCACATAGAAACTCATTAGCTGCAAAAGACAGAAAATGTGCAAATCAAGATATGAGAGAGCCCAATTATCATGCTGGGAGAGCCCAATTATAATGGGGGTGGGGTGGAGAAATTTCTTCCGGGTGCCGAATCCAGCCCACGTGCCTTATGTTTGACACCCTCGTTCTAAGGCCAGCCTACCAATGAGGCCTGGTGAAATGGCGGTCCCACACAGCAGATTGGCAGGGGGTGGGAGTGTAACCTTCCAACACAGCTGGCTTTTCCCAGCTTGGCTGGCTGTTGCTGGGACATTTTTCTCAGGAGAGAAGAGGAGGAAATAAAATCAAATAACCTACAACTGCTTTTGCCACACTGGTCAAAAACTATTCCCTTAACAAAAAGGAATCTACATAGTGTGTGGAATAATGGAAATTTGGAACCAATTATAACAGGTCTTGCTAATTGTCTTTTTATACAGCCTTCTTGACATTATCCTTAACATATACATCTTAAAACATGCCCAGTGAAGAGGTGACAGCTGAAGGTCCAATACATGACTACTTGACTGAATTCAGGTTTCTGTCACTAATGCTCTTAGCAGGCCCAGCTAGCTGTATTTTTAAGAATCATTATGTAGTATGCAGAACACGTCAAAACCATTCAGTGTCACAGACGCATGAAGAAGCCATTAATATTCTTGCTGTAATGCGAGTTTTGATTTCCCCATATTTGTCTGGATTAAAGAGGAAACTTCAAAAAAAAAAATGCAGCTGAAGCAGAAGTGTGACTTGATTTCCTAATGAATAGGCTAATGACTTTAAAATACAATCAAATAATTTAGTTTACGGAGCTGTATAGTTATTGCTGTCAGACTTTTATTACTTTAGCTGTAGACTAGTTTGCTAATGATTGAGACCTGTCACTTAACCACTGGTGTAGGGATACCAAACTGAGACTGTCTATACCTTTAACCTATGTATAGAAGAGAGAATTTGGTCAGGTGCAGCTCATCATGGAAGGGTTTCAAAAGCTGCACCTGCCAAAATGTCATCTTCTAAACCATGTGAAAGGTATATGCAGTTTGTATCTGGTAACCCTACACTGCTATTGGTTTACAATCGGAAGCAAGTACTAGAAAGCAGTGTTTTTGACCAGAATTCCTTGTGAAGGTGACTATTCCAACCACTCACAAGTGAAAGCTTTGAAATATTGTATAGCTGAGTCAAAGTAGGATAACACCTTTATTAGTGAAACTAATAAAGATATTGCCCTACTGTGGCTTTTTTTTTTTCTGATGGACTAGCATGGTTACCACTGTTTCTGTGTAGCTGAGGATACTCATTAGGGTTATCTACATGTGCAGTTTGCTGGAATTTGGCTTCCTCGTGGTCTTTCTTGAGAACACTTTTACACAAGGCATCCATTGCATAGAGTTTGGAAGCAATTCAGTCGGTAATAAAATCACAGAAGATAAAGCATTGCATAGCTCCAGAACTAGATGATCAATTTTTAGGAACCTGGTATATGGGCTTATTCTTAATACTGTTGGAGCTTTTTCAATAGTTTCTGGTTGAAACAAAAGGTTGAAATTATTATTAACAATTTAATTGTGTGCTTCAAATTGCACATGTTTGTGCACATGCACACGCATATTGAAGATATTTTCATAAATTGCTAGAAAACATGTTATAATTTGGCAGCCATGGGTGTCTTCAGTGCAGTGTAATTGTAGAAGGAATATTTTCCAGGGTGCTTCTTTAATGAGAAGCCTTCTGCATGAGCATCTCATTAAAGAAGTGCCCTAGAAAATATTTCTTCTCTATCAAAAGGATCAAAATGAACTCAAGCTTGAGAAGCAAAGAAAATGATCATTTTCTGGGCTACAATATGGCCACCCAAAATAGACTACAGATTGCAGGAGAAGAACACCTCTATATATCTGCAGTGCCCCGTGAAAGGAGATAAGAACTGGCAGACAAAAGATTTCAGATGGCTCAGACATTTAGGGCGCAATTCAGAATGGCTGTTAGACCATGCATGTCACTTGTGACGGCCTGTGAATGTTGCAAGCATGCTGTAAGGCACATCTGCGCCACTCCAGAGCAAGCTAGGCTGTCACGAGGATGTGCGCTGGCCTGGCTGAAGCAGGAACCGGCAGCAAGTAAGGCCAGCCGAGTTTGGCCAGTGTGGGAGGTTGGGGAGGGCGAGGGGAAGGTGGGAGGATGGAGAGAGGGCAGGTCCATGGTCAGGCTGACCCAAGGAGGAGATAGAGACTTATGCTGGATCCTAACCCCCATCCTTGGCCTGGTCGGCCTTTCATGGGCCACTCAAAGTTGCACCAGTGATTTCATTGGTGCAACTCCAAGTATCCCTACTGGGGCTGCTGGGGGCTGCCCTGGGGTAAGGGGAAAGTATCCCCTTACCCCAAAGTAGCCTCCAGCTGCCTCCTATACTATGCTGGATAGAGTGGAAGCTACTGGCCTGCTTGTTCCAGCACAGTATAGGATTGGGCTGCCCATTGGCTTACTGCATTTGTTTACTGTTTTGAGGTGCAGATTGGGCAAGAAGGGTGCAGAGGGGAGATTTGCTTACTGTAATTTGCTGACTGTAAAAATACCTGGCATCATTCTAAAGGTAGTCTCCTTGACAGTGACAGAAAGAGGGTGCTGTATCCCAGGTTCAACCTAGCATCTCCAGTTAGAGCCGGACAGCAGATGAAGACACGGAAGTCTCTAGTTGAGCTCCCTATTGACACTCAGAGCAGACAACAATGGGCTAGATAAATAATGGTCCGTCTGATTCAGTACAATGTTCATAAGAACACATATAATAATCAGGAAAAGGCACTAGTTTTATTTATAGGAAGGCTACCTACTTAGACCATAGATGAATAGACATTGATATAATCCCCTGTTTTATAAAGGTGCTGGAAGTTAAAGGTCCTGCCTATATTCATGGCCTGAATCTGATCACCCTTATGACTCTTTGCACTCAGAACTCACCTGTTGTTCGGGAAGCTTAGCCCTGTGATCATGTCTTAATTCAGCGGATGATTTGGTCCTTGCAGTGGCAAAGATTTCCTGTCATGTAGAATTGGCTCTCCAGATATCTGCTCCCCACTTCCACTCGGATTTATAAAGTGCCTTCATTCATTTATGACTTAATCCTTTCCAGGATTGGGATGGTGCAAGAGACCATTACAACAGTGCAACACAATCCCAGTATTGTGAAATGGCTTCCAGTGGGACCCACAGCTCAAACAGCAGGCCCCTTCCTAGCCTCAATCCACTTTCCCAGGTCCACTCAGACTTCTGCAAAGTAGCTGTTGCAGATCCAAGTAGACCCATCTGGGCAAGGAGGGCTGCATTGGTGTAGTAGGAGTTGAGTGGGATCTCCAACTGCTCTCACAGCAGGGCTTTTCTACCTTTTAAAACAAGTACCAGATTTTTCTTGCTAGTACTGTTTCCTGAGTACCAAGGTCACTGGAGATGGCTACTATGTGCAGCAGTGGACATTTTACCCAGCAGATGCCCCTGAAGCAGTGATGTCATGCAGGGGGAACGCGGGGGAACTCAGTTCCACTAGTTAAAATTAGGGCTGACTCCGCCCACTTCACTCTCCCTCCTCCCCCCTCTCCATTCCTCTGCAAAGAGCTTTTCTTCTTGGTTGGCCGGCACTCAGAGGGTTAAAGGGAGCGACTCCGGATTCCTAGGGGGGCAAAGGCAGTGATGTCATTCAGGGGGAACAGACCAGAACAGGCGTTCCGGATCCTAACGGGCTCCGTGGCTGGTTCCGGGTTCCCGACAAGTGCCAATCAAAAGTGAGTTCCTGTTCCTAAATCATTTGAATGACACCACTGCCCTGAAGCAAAGGAGCAGCTTCTCCACTTGCTACCGTCTCCTATCTCCCCTCTGCCCTACACGCTTCTTACCCAATCTGCACCTCATTTGAAGAGCCACGCCTTGCACACTGCCAATGGGGTCAGCCCAGGCAGAGCAGTTTCATGTCATTCCTGTGGCACAGGAGCCAAGAGGTAATAATGTGAAACAAGGGTATGTGCTACAGCAACCACTGTTCAGTCTCTTCCCTCCTTCTGGTTTTAAAACAATGTTTTAATATGGACAGGTTGTTAAGGGATTTAGTTAAGTGGTGCAAAAATACATTATTGACTTCCAAAATAATCTGTTTTGGAAATCACTTCTGTGCCTACATTAATACAAATGGACAGCAATGTATCCCATCTTCATCAGGCAGGTAGGATTGAAAGGATACAGAAGTGATGGAACCAAACAAAAGTATCTAAAATTAACTAGCACTATTAGTTGGGTTTATATATATATGTTATACAAATTCTGCTCCGTTCAATTACTACATGTACAATTTTGCACCTGCAATTAATTGCAGGCATTTATCCGTCTGTGTGCTAAATTGCAGCTGCAGAAGTAGAGGCTGTGTTGAAGTGCTTTTGAAGATCATCACCCTAATATATGCCCCGCGCATGATGACATCAAAGTAAATGCTATGCTTCACCAGCTTTTAAAAAGCTATTATAATGCCATTAATATCAAATCTATCTCAGCTGTCTTTTTGCATCCAAACAGTCTCAGGTGTTCTTCACCATATGAACAATCAGCAACAGCAACACACATCTTGAAATTCTCTTTTCTTCTCCAGAAGGCAAAGCAGCATAAATGATACACAGTTTAATGAACAGCTTGGGGAAAAAACACAGGGCTTGGCAACATAAGTGAGACTTCTTAAAGGTTACACAATTAACAGCACAATTCTACTTAAATCCCTGTGTGGCAATGCCTGAGCCACCCACCCTGACCTCCCGAGTCTGCTCTCCCCCACCCTTTCAACACACTCTTGCCCCACTCTGCCCTGCCAGGCTTACCAACTGTAATAGGCTTCCATCACTCTGCCAGCACACATGGGAAGGCTCCGACCTTTTGGCTAGCGCACTGGCTCTCTGCGCAGCCACAAATCAATTTATGGTGCTTTCGTGTCAGCCAGAGCCGGCTATCTACCTCCAATGCTCTCAACCTATATGATTGTAAATAAAACAAACATAACTAAGACACCCAGTGGCGTAGCAAGGTCATTTTGCACCTGGGACCCATAAATTTTGCACCTGGGGCCCTCCCCAACAAAATTTGTGGACTCATCATGCTGGCTCACAGGCTGTATGTTTGACACCCCTGCATATGACACTTGTATTTTGGGGTGTATTTTGTTTTGTTTTGTGGGCCATAACTTTTGCTAGAATAAAGATATTTCGCTCTGGGTTTTTTCATTGAATTACTGGTGAATTTCCACATCCAAAAGTATACAACACGATGATATTATTTCTTAAAACCATGATTTTAAAAACCGTGATTTTTTACAAAATAAATTTTATTTTTGGTTTTTAATTTTCTGGCCATACCTTTTGCTAGAATAGAGATATTACACTCCTGTTTTTTTCCATTGAATTCTGGGTGAAAGTCCGCATCCAACAGTATATAGCATGATGATTGTATTCTGTAAACTCGCGATTTTCAAAATTTGGGGTTCAATGGTGACACCCCCTTGAGAATGGCACTTGGGGCACTGCGCCCCCACCCCATAGGTAGTTATGCCCAGCGGCATCATGCAGCCGGAACACTGGGCAGGAAGAACGGGTGAGCGGCAGCCCGCCCGTTGCTTTCCGGTCTGTTTCGCCGTCTTCCCTGCAGGGGCGGGGCTGCTGCTCACCCGTTCCTCCCACCCAGCGTTCAGGCTGCATGACGCCGCTGGTTATGCCACTGAAGACACCATAAACCTCCAGTTATTTCTGCCCCAAAAGAAGCTAGCAATGAGGTAGTGCTGCACTCCCAGAACTTCTTGCTGCTCAGGAAAGTGGGGCACAAACACATACCAATGTTATGCTGTTTCACACACAATTTTTTTAAAAAATTTGCGCCCATGAGTTTTCCCCTCTATTACTTATAACAGCTTCAGGGAGGATAATTTGAACTAGGCCTACAGCTAGCGAGGGGGGGGGGAGATAGTCCATCTTCCCCTATGGCATCCCTCCCCCATACAAAGAGCTGGTTTTGACAAAGAAAATATATTAGGAGTTTCACCAAACAGAGTTTCCATATCATATCTAGTTTGCTCCCCCACCCCACCTCCGAACAATTCACGAGATAAAACAACAAAACACTTAAAAGTGTATGGCTCACATGTTACATTGTTATGATGTGTTAATAATACATGTCTAATTCAAACAGATTCAACAGAATGCAGGTCAGGTCAGCTTCATCTAAACCCTCTGTTCTGAGTTTTTCTCGGAAAGAGCAGGATGTGAGGGCAATTCATAAATAATACAGATAATAACTGCTGAGGGTTTTGTAGCCTCCAATTTTCACACAGAAAGAAATCACAGCAGAGACACCTATTGGACACAACAAAAACAGCTTGCTATTTGCATGTAGTCCGCAAAATTTAGCTCTTTCCAAATGTGGTGTAAAAAGGTAAAGGTTTCCCTGTGACTGAACCCAGTGGTTAGTTTTACGCATGGGATCCAAGAGGTTTCCCCCCCCCCTCAAGGCCCTGTTATACTAGAGAAATACAACTTTCACAGCAGTTGCTGCACAAAATATTGTTAGGAAAAGGCCATCTTTTACTCCAGCTGTCCATTGTAATGTAGCATGCCCATTGTAATTCCAAGCACTGAATAAAATGTGGGCATTGGCGCTCAGCACTGAAACCGCCACTGCCATCCTGTGGCATAGTTGGAAGTTGTGCCGCCCAGAGTCACACCTTCCTGGGCCAGCCCCCTCTCCAAACAGAACTGGAGCTGTGCTCTGGTCGCAGAAGGAAGATGTTCTGAGGTCCGGGGCAGGGCGACGTTTGCTCACAGATAAGTTTTTGCATCCAAGCCACTGACTGATGCCTTATTGAAGCCTTGTTATCAGAATCATTCCAAAGTGAAATTACAACCAAGGCAGCACTTGTCCCCCACCCCCCGACCAAGTCTGTCCAGCTAGTTTTGAAGAAGAGTCCAGGTGGGCAAGCAGATGGCAATGGAGTGATCCAGGAACACCATTGCCCTAGCCTTAATTCTTCCATCATGATCTTCTTCCCCATCTAACCAGGACTCCAAACAGGCCAGGTGGGGACATGCTGTGAGCAAAAGAGTGGTATTCTGCCACAAATGTATGAATGGGGAGCCATCACTTTTGTCAGCTTGTACTTCAGAAAGTCTTCACTAGCAAAGATCATTCTTCCTCCAACCTGAAGATGGTTTGCCCGATTGTCACTCAGCAGCCTCTCTTCCTTGTCTCACATTTTGATTCTTCTGAAATTGTCCTTGCTAGTTCTTTTGTCACACAGACCAAAATCTTCAGGGCTAGTTCCACATTCCTGGAAGACCTCTACTTGGTTAACAGAATTCTTACAGGGACATTTCTATATTTGATGGAACTAAAATGCTCATTGAACTGGTGTGAACTAGCAAAGCACCGTTGCTCCGAGTAGGAAGCAGGCAGAGCAAGCAGGGGACTGACTGTGTTGCAGATGAATGGGACAGGCATTGCAGACTTCCTACAGGTTCACCTGGGCCCAGGACCGCAAAATGCAGCCGCCACAAATGGCTGAAAAACATCCCTTCTGGTGAAAACCAGAAGGGATGTTTTTATGGTTTTTGGTGGCCTCCCCAAACTCCAGAAGGCCTTCTGAGGCCATGTGAAATGCTATGTAAAAACAAAAAATACAAAAAAATGAAACCAGGGTAGCAGAGTGGGGGTTGTGGTGCTGCTCCTGCTGGGGGGATGCCCTGGGTTGATGGGTTGGGCAGCCCCCTTACATTAATAGTAGGCTGCTTCAGAATGCCAGGTGCAAGGGAGTGAGTGGCAACAGGATGCAAGCATCTTGTTGTCTACTGGGCTCCCTGTGGCACCAGGTGGGCCACTGTGAGATAGAGGAAGCTGCACTAGATGGGCCTTTGGCCTGATCCAGTGGGGCTCTTATGTTCCCCCAATCCCCCCCCCGGTACACCAGTGTAGAAAAGCAATGCCTCAGCAAGAGAGGCACTAGAGAATATCTAGAGTCTGTCTCTTTGCGGGGATTTTAATGAGACCTTTAGAGATTCAATTACTGCAAGAGATTTACCACGCAGATTTCTTAGACCTATGCCGAAGGTAGTCATAATTCAAAGGCTACAATTCCTAATTAATATTGCTGCTAGTGAGTCAGACTTCATATTTGTGCAGGTTCATCAAAATCACATTTCAAACGTGTTCCATCTTGAATTCATACCACACAATTGGAACTGTGTCCTGGTAATTTTCCCATCTCAGCTCATGCGGGTGCGCAATGAATGACAGTCAACATCAGACGAAAAGTACGAAGTTCGATAAGTAAGGCATTATTTTAAATGATCCTTACAAAAACTATGTGAATGGCACACGCATGAATAATAGTCAAAGCTATACCAATGGAAAGGCACAATGAAAGCATGCTGCTTTCTGGAGCTAGTCACATGCAAGCATTTCTTTGAACATCTACATCTATTGGAAAGTGAGGCCTATCATCCCTGCATGTGCGCCCTCGTTTGCACCTTTGGTATTTGATGTAAAAGAGAAGACATTAGCTCCCCAAAGGAATAATTTTCAGCATCTGCAGGGGACTCTATGGCAGTGAGCTGCCAACTGGGACTGTCAATTCTTTTTAGGCAATGGTGCATTGAAAATTCAGGCAGCTCAGGAGAAAAAAAAGGTTTGGAAATATCTGATGTGCAACTTACTGCTGGGCAGAAAGAACCTAACCATTGTTTTCACATGTTACATTTTCTGCCCAACGGGCAGAAATCCTCAGGTTGTAACACTCGCTAACTGCTTTAGAATCTGGAGTGTATTTCCAATGCTGTGCCTGGAGCTCTTTTTTCTTTCTTTTAAATAATATAAAGCCTTGAGTGTTGTTGTTTTTTAAATGAATTTTTATAATCGTAAGAAGGACAACATCTAGGCTTTTATTGTAACTTTCTAGCCACTTAGTGTACACAAACAAAGAACTTAAAATAACAAGACATCAAAAGGACATCAATGTGCAAATCCACTCCTTTTATTTTTTTTCAACAAAGGATCTTCCTGCTTGCCACATGCATTATTATATGGCTGGGTGCGCAACTAGAAAGCTGTTGCTCCAATATAAATTGCAGGTACAAGAAAGAAAGAAGAACAAAAGTGAGAAAATTCTATACTATAATAACGTGGTCACTGACTAATTTTTTTTCAAGCAGGACTTTTAAAATGTGACTCAAAGGCTCATTAAAGTACAACCTTCTACGACAATCTGAAATGTTTTGATCTGGACAAAGGAGATATTTCACTTATACTGGTCATTTTTATGACAGATGCCAACAGGACATCCAAAGTGATATTTTTGCATGATTGTTCTAGCTAGCAGGTGGGAAGAAAATGGCTGGTAAAATTTTATCCAATACAATACACCCACTGAAGTTTCAAATACCTGTAAAACATTTCAGAAATCACAGAACAAGAGAGGTTAGGACATTCCACTATTTTAACTGATTTCCAGTGCAATCTGGCTATTCGTTCATTTTTGCTTGGACTATGGCAGATAAAAGCAATCTGTGATTAATATTGATTAATATTGATTAATATTGATCTTCTGATTAATATTAGAAGAACATTAATATTATGTTATTATTATTATATAATAATATATAATCATATAATATTATGATTATTATTATTAATAATCTAATATTAATCTTCAGAAGATTAATATTAGAAGAACAAAGACTACTCACCCATTCATTTGAAACTTCCCTGTTTCCCCCCCCCCCAAATCTACAGATTAGTAGATCAATCTTAGATGTCATGAGTAAGTTTAGAAACACCATTTTGGATATTTTTAGTAGAAAAGTGGTATACAAATACTTTAATACAATGCACGTCAAGTCCTGCCTTCAGCATGCACCATGAATGCTATTCGGCCTGCTGTATGGAACAGGTTTGACACTCTTGGTCTAACCCATTCCTGCTAGGCTTTTGTCCTTACTGCGGTTTGTTGGAAGAGGAAACAAAAGATACTTGGCCCCATGTCACCTTCCCATATACGCCAAGTCTGGCAATGGCACAATGGCCAAGTATGATACAACCCCAAGTTTGTGCCCAGGCTTTGCAAGCTGGTTATAGCTAACTTGACTGAGGGTGCAATCCTATCTTGTGCTGGAATGGGAAGGGCCTGCGCCATATCCAGCGCAAGTTGGAGTTGCCTGGAGCAAGAGAACGTTTGCGCCCTTACCCCAGGGTAGGCGCCAGTCGCCCCAATGGGCTCCTTGAATCTGAGCCTGCTGTTTAGCAAGCGCAGAGCCAAGAACACCACACAGCCCAAATCAGGGCCACGTGGCCTGGGGGTGGGAGCTTGGATGTGGCCGTATCCTAGCTCTACCCTCCTTCCCACGCCAGCACACTAGCAGCTAGTGTCGGCCCAACGCAGGGCCCTAAAACTCAAGTTATAACCAACTGAGACTTAGAAAAGTGTCACCAAGGATATGGACATAACTAGTGATTACTTTGAATTTCCTTCTTTGAATATCAGACCCTAATGCCACACCAAAAACATATTTTGAAGGTCCTTTTGAGCTTCAAAAAACTGCTTTGTTATACAACATTCAGAAGACATGTCAGCCCAATCCTAGTGAAACCTCTGCCCACAGATGCAGCTGTGCCAACACAGTGGGTCTTACAGTGGGGAAGCAGTCATGGTCGTCTGCTCAGGGAACATCCATTCCAGTACCCTGGTGAAAGCCTCCATCTCCCTAATAGGTCTCCTTGGTTCTACATCAGCAAAATGGGTGGCCGAGATAAGGGAGTGGGAAGGTGCATGGCCTACAGTATGTTGCATAGGATACTGGCATATGCGAGTGCTATCAGTAACCTCCCTTCCCAATGGCTGCCCCCACCAACAACTCACTGATGCTGGCCGACAGTGGCCTTTCCATTGGCTTGCACAATGCCATTGTGCTGTGCACCCATGGAACACCTTCACTGACTTCCTCTCACTTCCGCTGATGGAATGCACATTCCAACAGGAAAGGACAGGGGCTTGTGTGCTACTGCCTGAAAAACACATAAAATCAGTAGGCCAGTCTATCTTTGTTTCCTGGCTTGGGTGGATGGACATCCTGTTATATTTGAAGCTGGGAGTAGGTCCTTTGTCCATCCATGGTTAAAAGCTAAGGCTGCTAGGATGTTCCTAACATCTGTTTCTTTGTTTCTTTGTGTGTGTGCAATTTTTCAAATCCAGTGTCACCACTACCCCCAAAAGGAAATAAAATACAAACACAGTGGTGTAACTGCTACCTATAATTGTTCAACCTTTACAAGACATGATTGGAAATAAAAACAAACAAACCAAATAAAACAAACCAGGGATAACAAGAGACAAGATCAGGACCATTTCAGTTGCTTCCATGGATAAGCAGAGTCTTCTCAGTGATCACAAGGTGAAGACATATTTTACCGCTTATTTTTTTTAACACGTCACCAACACCCACCACTGCTTCTTACAGAATGCTGGATTACAGTAAATCCTAATGCACAACATATGTAAAACCTTTTTGTATTATAATTTTTTTTTTTAAAAGAAAGATACTCAAATGGGCTGATTACAGTCTAAATGAGATTTCAAAAGCAAGTTACTAAAAAAGAATGTGAAAATGTATCTAGTTTTTTTTAAAAAATAAGCATGCTGTTGATCATAAACTTAGAGACTCCTTCCAGAAAAAACTAACACAGTGATATAGGAGAACTCCAATAATAGAATACCATTATTGGTCCACTAGGTCATTACATTGCTACAAGTAAATCACAATCTTCAATATGAAGATGTTGTGTTTCTGCCTCCATAAATGTGCCAGGAGGACAATGGGGCCATGCTATTGTTTCCAAGCCCACCACACTGCTGATTTGTCTATAGTTGAGTACATTAGCACATGGATAGTGAGCTCTGCGAACCATCAAGCAGAATTTGCCAAGGATATTTTAAAAATGTATTTGCCTTTGTACAGCTTTAGCTAGCTATTGGAGTTCTCAAAGTGGCCACGACCAAAAAGAAATTAAGGTCAATGGGCCAAGCCCCCCACAAACCTCCAATCACTGACACCACACATTCTACATCCTCCACTTCCCATTCCAGCCTGCTCTCAACCCCCTTTCTGAAAAGGGAAAGAAGAAGGGACACGAGTCCATTCCTGGTGAAAGCTTCACCATATTTAGATGGCCAGATTTGATCTAGAGGTCTGAGTACAATTTGATGGAACAAATTATCATCTAGATTAAGCAGAACCTAGAAACCCCATCAGTTGGATATTTTCTGGTACGGCTGTTTCCTTGCAAGGCAGCATAATGAAATAATCCAAATGATATCTAAGCTGTCATTCAAAGCTGATACCTAGAAATAACTTACACAGGGGAAAATTATCTTTGACAAAATAGACAGCATCATATTAATCATGCTGCTAATATTTACAATTTTTCAACTGGCAAGCTAAATTTCCAATTAAGTATCAAGTCAACCTGTTATCCATTATGCCTTATGAAGAGAGATCCAGTTCCCTTGACCGGCTTTTCCCAATGCTGCAGGTCACATCTACATTTTGCGTTGAGTGTCACCAGGAGGATGATCCGGTTTTGACTTTGCCTGTCCGTTTGATTCATGCTCCAATTTCTGTCTCTTAGTCTTCTTCTGCTGGAGTCTCTCCTCTTTCCTTTGCAAGTAAGCAGTCATGTTGTCAAAAGACGCTTTGTAGAGGTTCTGGTAGCAGCTTTCTTTACCGAAACAGCCTACATAAAGGAAATAAGAAAGAGGAGGGTTGGGATTTTAGTTAAGAGGTGGTCCATAGTTCTAGACAAAACTAATATACAGAGCTTTATGTTCTAAACAGAAAAGGACCCATGTGTCTGCCCAAACTAAGAGCAGTATTAATAATTTGTATTCTCACAACCAACAACTTATTTGGCAATAAGTACTACAAAAAGGTACTGAAGACTTTGGGTAGGAGGAAACAGGTAGCCAAGAACCTAAAAGAAGAAAGTAAATTGGTCTTGTGAGATCAGGCTAGGAATCCTCCATTCTGTCTTCAACAGTGGGGAGTCTTGTGAAGCTCATAGGCAGAGTATGCTGCAACGGCAACGCTTATGGGCAGCCCAATCCTATTTCAGCGAATTGGAAGGGCCTCTCTGAAGCATCTGGGAGGCAGCCTGAGATGTTGGGAGGTTGTGAACGGTCTCTCCACACATCAGAATGCCTCCTGGATGCTTGGGAGCTGCACTTTGGGTTGGTGGGTGGACTCCCCTGCAGATTTAATTATCTACAGAATTCAGAATCCAGGGAGGGTCCAGGAACAGATTCCCCCATGAATACTGAGGGCCCACTGTTGATGGTATTTTGGGAGGAGGAAGAAATGCGCTTGAATCATAACTGGAATGTTATGATAAACAATGAATCTGTCATTCTAACAAATTCTGTGAACCGTGATAATTGGGTGGTATCCGAGGCACTATTAGATACAAACCTAACTGACAAGATTAATTTTGTTTTTAAGATGCTGTTAATTTGCTCAGCCACCCCCATAGGAGCCAAATCGGCTATCGGAAAAGAGAAACTGATCTGCGTCAGCAGATAATCAACAAAATCTACATATATATTAGCCTTTCCACTTGATGGGCAACATTAAGGCTACGCTGAATTTTCTCTTCTGTTACAATTTCTTCAAAAGAAGGTTTCAACATTCATTTTTTTTCACCCTTCTTCAACAGGTTGTAACAGAAGAGGTGTTGGGAGTGCCTGATGAAGGAGCCTGAAAGCTCAGAGAAGTGGAGAGAGAGAGAAAGGAGCCGTTACAATTCTGACAATAAAAAGATGGGGATAACTACCTTTTCTATTGAGGGAAAAGCACTAATTAAGCATCTGGAGCAGGACTCGTCAACCAAATTCCCTCATGTTAATTAGGTGCAATAATCACTGTAATCTTAATAGCCCCCTTTTCTCAGCTGCTGATACATTTAGGATTTCTGCAATACATGATAATTTGCTATCTAGAAAAACTATTTCATTGTGCTTCCCCCACGATTTAATTGTTCTTTTTGAGGACAGTTTGCACTCACATGGTGGCACTGCGGGTCAAACCGCTGCTGCTGGGCTTTCTGACCAGAAGGTTGGGAGTTCAAGACCATGCAACGGAGTGAACTTCAGTTGCTTGTCCCAACTCCTGCCAACCTAGCAGTTCGAAAGCACGTAAAAAATGTGAGTAGATAAATAGAGACCACTTCAGTAGGAAGGTAACGGTGTTCCGTGCGCCTTGGTGTATAGTCATACCGGCCACATGACCACGGGATCTTGTCCTCAGACAAAGGCTTAGAAACGGAGATGAGCACTGCCCCCTACAGTCGGTCACGACTAGACCATTCAATCGTGGGGAAGCCTTTACCTTTACCTTTTGCATTCACCAGATTTTTTAAAATCTCACCTGACCTCAAACAGGCGCAGGGCAGCATATAACAAAAAACAAACACCAAAGAAAACTCAGCTTCCAAAATACAGCAGCGTTTAGATTTTCTACAGTCTCAGAATCCAGAATGACTCATTCGCTGAGAAATCTTTCCGGGTCTTCCAAAAAAACCCTTACACTATTGCAGAGGACTCTGAGGGCGCAATCCTAAACTGAGTTAGGGCAGCATAAACTAAGCCAGCAAAGTTTGGCCAGCACAAGGGCCACCATAAAGTATGTTTGGACTACTCTTGGAGTCAGAGGCCAGCATACAGACATGAGCCATCCTCCCTGACTCTGAGAGTAGTCTAAACATACTTTATGGTGGCCCTTGTGCTGGCCAAACTTTGCTGACTTAGTTTATGCCAGCCTAACTCCAGTTTAGGATTGCGCTCTGAGAAGTAATGGACAGACCAGTTGGACCTAGAAATCGGATGAGCCAATTGTGTACTGTAGGATGTGTCCAATATATTCTCATGTCTGCAAATTTTTTATTAGACAGAATTTTATTGGCCATACATGGAATTTCACCATACATGGAATTTTACTCTGGCCCAAAAGCTCTCTCATATACCTTAATTATACAACAAAATATACCATCACAATAACAAGACCCCACCAACTCTAAATTTATCCAAATCAGATCATCAACATACACTCAATATCACATATAAACAATACCACACAATCAACTATTCAGTAACACGAGGAAAAAAACTGTTTTTGTGCCTGGTTGTTCTGATGTTCAATCTATCTATATAAAATTGGATGTGTATTTGTACATTTGTGTGTGTGTTTGTGTGTATGTTTCGCATAGGCTCCACAATGCCTGGAGCGATTGACACCAAACTTGGCACGCGTATGCCTTGCGGCCTGGTGACAAACACTACGGGGGTCAGACCCCCTTAGTGCCCCCGGGGGTCGGGGTGTGCAGGGGGTGCCATATGAAAATGGTCAAAAACGGCCAAAATCGGTGTTGAATCTGTAGTTTCCGGGGTCGCCGAGATGACCGGCGACGCTCCCGATGCTGTTGGAGTCCGGGTTCAGCCTCCCCCTCGGCGTGGGGGGTGAGAAGGGGTGCGAAACAAAACGTCCATCATGCCCCACTCGAACGCCTGGAGCGACTGGCACCAGACTCGGCACGCGCATGCCTTGCGGCCTGGCGACAAACACTGCGGGGGTAAGGCCCCCCTAGCGCCCCTGGGGTGGGGGTGCGCGGGGGCCCCACGTGAAAATGGTCGAAAACGGCCAAAATCGGCATCAAATCCGTAGTTTCCGGGGTCGCTGAGACGAGCGGTGATGCTCCTGATGCCGTTGGAATCCGGGTTCGCCCCCCCCCTCGGCACAGGGGACGATAAGGGGTGTGAAACAAAACGTCTGCCATGCTCCACTGGAACGCCTGGAGCGATTGGCACCAGATTCAGCATGCGCATGCCTTGCGGCCTGGCTACAAACACTGCGGGGGTCAGGCCCCCCCTTCGCCCCCAGGAGTGGGGGTGCGCAGGGGCCCCCGCGTGAAAATGGTTGAAAACGGCAGAAATCGGCATCGAATCCATAGTTTCCGGGGTCGCTGAGACGAGCGGCGATGCTCCCGATGCCATTGGAGTCCAGGTTCGGTCCCCCCTTGGTGTGGGGGGGGCAAGAAGGAGCAAAAAATAAAATGTCTGAAATGACTGACATTAGTGTCAAATCCAGAGTTTTCGGGGTTGCTAAGCTGATTGATGACAGTCCCGATGACATTTGTTACCCAGGCAACGCTGGGTAACAAAAAGCTAGTATCCTATAACAATGTCCAGAGGGAAGAAGTTCAAACAGATTATGGCCAGGGTTAGAGCAATCTGCAACAATCCTCTCTGCTCTCTTCCTCACCCAAGCAATATATAAATCATCCGTAGAGGGCAAGCTGACTCCTATTATTCTTTCTGCAGTTTTGACTGTCCTTTGGAGTCTATTCTTATCCTGCTTGGTTGCTAAACCAAACCGTTATAAAGTTAGAAAGAACAGATTCAATGATCCCTCTATAAAACGGAATCAACAGCTCTCGAAGCAGGTTAAATTTCTTAAGTTGGCATAAAAATACATCCTCTTCTGTGCTTTCTTAATAATGGAACTGATGTTAACTGACCATTTCAAGTCATGGGAGATTATAGAACCCAGAAATTTGAAGGACTCCACCACTGATACCATACTACCAAATATGGTCAGTGGAGATAAAGTAGAGAAGCGCCTTCTAAAAATCTATTACCATCTCCACTGTCTTTAGTGTATTCAGTTCCAGATTGTTACGTCCACACCACAGGGGAAGCTGTTCAACATCCCATCTGTATGAAGATTCCTCGCCATCACGAATAAGACCGATGATTGTTGTATCATCTTCAAAATTTTTGCAGATTGTTGTATCATCTGCAAACTTCAAAATTTTAACAGAGGGATCCACTGAGGTAGAGTCATTCGTGTAAAGGGAAAAGAGCAACAGGGAGCGCACACATCCCTGAGTAGATCCTGTACTAGTTGTTTGAGAATTGGACATGATTTTCCCCAGCCTCACCCATTGCTTCCTGTCTGTCAAAAAGCTGGTTATCCATTGGCAGGCATGAGCAGGTACAGAGAGCTGGGTTAAGGAGCTATCTTTCCAGGAAACAAGGAAAGACAAGCTATCTTTCCAGGAAACTTGTTCACCATTCCTGCTTCTCTCATTGAAAAACTGCAGAAAAGCTTCTAAGGAACCCCAGGGCTCCCTGGCACACAGTTTAAAACTAATCAACTAAAAGCATTAAAATTCAACCTCCCAGTGAAAATCCATTCCACTTCTATTTTCTATCACCCTCTCTTCATTTATGCCTAAAGGTTAATGAACCCAAGCTCTCCCAGCCTCACCAAACAAAGAGAATAGGCTTAAAAAATACTTTCTGCATGATTCCCCTAGTACAACAAGGCCTTCCTACAGGGCCAAATCTTTTAGGCACAAATCTGACCAGTCATTGTTTATGGAGGCTGTAAGGTGCAGGCTCTTACTTTCTCTCTCAGCCTAATGTACCTTACAGGATTGTTGTGAGAACAAAAGAAGGAAAGGAACTAAATACACCAGAGCTCCTTGAAGGAATATGAAAAAGTGAGCGTTTAAATGAATGAATAATCTGTCACACAAAACAGTGGTGTGTTTTTTTCCACCTTTAAACTCAGGCTTCTTACCTTCAAACACCTCCCAGTTGTCATGCAGGTATTTTGACATTTTCAGCAATCCTTTCTCTTCAGTACCTGACTGAAAAAGAAACATCACGCCTGAGGACACTAGTGGCAAGAGAGGGTACTGCAAACTGGGGCTGGGTATCGAAATGTTGGTGGGCCTATGCTCATCTAGTGTTCTACAGAAGAAAAATGTCTGGCAGAATTTGTTGTAGCTCTACACTGTGTAGGGTGGGGGGAGAGGAGGAAAAAGAGAACATGGGATCAAGTCTGAGTTGAGATGCCCTACTTAAAAAGAACACGCTGCAGTTATGATGATCAAACCTAGCACGGCCCCAGACACACCAAGTCATGACTCAATCTGAAAGGGAATGATACCGACTTACTCGCTTTTAATAGGGATGATTCTGGACTAACGAAAAGTCAACACAAGGAATCACAGTGCTAATTCAGAATCTTCAAAGCAATGGGACATTAAAACATTGTACAGGTTAATTGTATAGGGATCAACACTGTCCAATGAAATTGCAGCACTCTTCTTACCTGCCACTGCCCATCCATTGGCTGGTAGAACAGTAAAGGTGCTTGCTTGTCCTCCTGCAGAATCCAGAGCCCACCAGTTTCTTCAAAGGCAATGCCCCAGCCTTTGTGGTTCAAAGATATATGCTGTTTATAAATGAGTTTCTGGGCATCAGTGTCAAGCTGGAAGATGGATACTGTGGGAATACTTTTCAGAAGCAACAACCATTATTTTCAACCCCATTCAGGACTATTACTTTTACAGAGAAAATTACCCATACTGATACCCGAGTAAAAACAACTACATGCAATCCTTCTGGCCCAATCCTATGGGGCAAAACACAACAGCAGATTTCACAAGCCACTGTTGTAAAGGCCACAGCAGTGCTATAAATGGTGTGCCACTGCCAAGAGCACTGGGGCTGCTGGCACAATTGGCCAGGAACTCCATGCACCCGCTGCCAACCCGCCACTCTGGCTCATGCGAGAGCACTTAAGGTGTTGGAGTGGGTGGGTCATGGGAGAAGAAGGGTGGGGATGGGCCAAGGGCAGATCCTGGCAGCCGCAGTGGCGCCGATATCCTATGTTCCCAGCCTGCCCTCAAGAGACTCCCCCCCCCTTGGATCTACTCAGTTTTCCGCCAGTAAAAGAGCTGGTTCAGATCCAAGTAGGCCCATTGGCGACTAGGCCACAGCAGAGTAGGTAAGAATAAAGCATCTTTCTTTCTTTCTCTGTCACCGTCTAGTCACTGGCCGTCCCACGGCATGTAGAGGAGACTGTGCCAGTGGTGCTGCATGCTTTGGGCCGGCCCTGGATTGGATTGGGCTGTCTGAAGCCTTAAGATAAGATACCTCATGAATTTCAGACACTGATTAACTACACTGAGGGCGTAATCCTATACTGCGCCAGAGTAGCGAGGCCAGCCAGCCTGTGCCATATCCTGACGCAGTATAGGACAGGCTGGAGCCTCCCCATAGCAAGGGAATGGTTGTGCCCTTACCATAGGGGAGGCTCCAGCTTCCCCTATGGGTTCCTCGGATCTGCGCCTGCTAAACAGCAGGCACACATCTGAGGAGACGGCACAGCCCGAATTGGGGCTGTGCGGCCTCCCCATTGGGCTTAGGATTCGGCCTTATGGCCAATTCCCAAGCCCGCCCACCTCTGGAGCCAGCATGCCTGCCCCAATCTATGATGGTGCCTCTCTTGCGCTGCCGGCTTCGGCCGACACAAGGTGCTGTGCGGGCGCAACGGGCAGGCGCTCCCAGCAATGCCGGTTCTGTTTCCTTAGCACCGATACAAGGGTGCCGATCAGCGCTCTCGTGTTGGTGCTAAGTGCGCAGCATCAACACAACCCTGTTGCGTTGATGCTGTGCAGTTTCTAGGATTGTGCTGTGACTCTCCCCAGTATGGGCCACTGCATATGGTAATCTTGTTCAGATGGTCAGGCTTTCCTCTGGAATGTACATAGTGTGGTGGGGTGGAATGTCTCACAATTGTTTGCTGGCACATCTCCAACATACGTAAGCACACAGGCATCGTTCTTCCTGCAAAGGCAGGGCTCCCAAATTGTGCAGAGAGACGCATATGCACATAGGCACATTGCAGATGTATCAACGAAGGCATCTACAGCTGAAGGCAGAGTCTGCTAAGCCCCTATCCTTGCATGTTCTCCATGCCATTGATATGCATTGGCTCACTCCACTGGCTCACTCCACAGTCAATGCAATTTCCTCATGACACTTTAAATCAGCTCCTCTGTGGCAGTGGCATCATGTGCACTAATCTTAATTCTCTGTGGAAAATACTCTAGACTAGCGGTTCCCAAACTGTGGGTTCGGACTTAATTTTTGATGGGGCATGAACTTGACAAGGCAGATTAAACTATGTGCATCAAGAGTTAAAACAAGCTGCTTCTGGGGGTGGGGCACTGCTGCCCAATCACCATTATAAGCACACCTCTGGGCATTCATAAATCAAGCCACAGCCCGTAGGGCCCAATCTGCTGAATGCAGGCCGCAACAAACCCCTGTGAAGGAAGTCTCTTCTATCCTTGACTCTTGTTAAAGTGCCTCAGCACTTATCACAGGCCAGGCAAGGGGGAGGCTGCCTGAATGATCCCAATATGATGAATTAGGAGCCCCCCTACAGTAAAAAGGACAGAAGCAGAGTTGTGAAAGGTTTATAAACACTTTTTTCAGGCTCCTAAAGCTAGGTGGGTCCCAACAGAGTGCCATTTTAAAAACTGGGTCCCAGTGCTAAAGCGTTTGGGAACCACTACTCTAGATCACAGAAATCCCAAAATTCAGCCAGACACCAGCAAGACAGAGACATGATAAAGAAGTCCTACATGACTTCCTCCAAGTCCCACCACTCTATGCACATTCTAGGGTTCAGCCATTTATTACCCTGAGACTTTGGATACAGCCACATCTGTGGATGCAGGAACAACACCTGAGGATTCAGCTATTCATATGGGTGACTTTGACAGATGTGTTCAGCAGGAGTTGGAACAGAGGTGGGCAACGTGTGGTCCCCAGAACTTCAGCAGAGATCAGTCTTTCCAATGCTCTCATGCAAACAAAAGTATGTTTCTAGACCCAAGCATAACAGAAACTAGTTTGAATATCATGCGGAAAGGCCCCTTATGGCTTTCCCTGACAAATAAAATGTCCGTCCCATGGCCAAGCATCTTTCAAACATGATATCTGAAAGAACCACTTTCTTTCAAAAGTAGAAGAACCACTTTTGTTCCCAAAAAAAGCCCATATTGGCCATGGGCACTGTGTCAGCAGAGATGACACAATAATGCAAGCAGTAACCAACATCTATTATGAACATTTATTACTTTACCTTAATTCAAAGGGGTTTCATATTATTCATGCAAAATGAGAAATCCCTACTCTAGAAAGGCCTGACAGCTTTCACAATTTTAAACTGACAGAAATTGGACAAAACCAGTAACGAAATTACATAACTAGCTGCTGCCCCCATAGTAATTTTAGATAATGATGCCCCACATTTTTCTCTTACCAGTCATATAAAATGGCCATGTAATTTCCTTTGCAACAATAGGCAGTTCTTGAGACTGCATATTTCTGAGAAAGGAAGAGGACATACGATTAGAATTTGTGAGCACAACAGTCAAGCAAGGGAGAGAGAGGAGGGGTAGCTAAGAGAAATCTTCTATGTTGATTCCAAAGTTTTACTATAAAGTATAAGAAATGTTCAAATCCACATTAGCAGGATACTGACATAACAGACATGTCTGTTCCCTCCGCAAGCATCATTACAACAGCTTTTAGGCAATCCTGCCTTGACTCAAAGCAGACAGTGTATAGGAAAAAGAGAACGTGCAAGACAGTAAATGTCTATGGGTACATCTTGATGATGAAGATGATGAACAGCCACACACACTCAGTGTAGCCTACCTCACAGATCTGAGAGAGATTTTTTTTTAAAGGAAAAGCATGAATTCTAGCCCCAGTTACACTATTATGGGGGAGCACATAGTTTAAATAGTTCCTTGTATTATTATGACTGGGGAGTTTTCAGGTAAGCAGTCTCTAGTCAATCAGGAACTGTGCCACCTTCTCAGCGAGCGAATGCCTCTGTGTGTGTGTGTGTGTGTGTGTGTGTGTGTGTGTGTGTGTGTGTGT
>JAJKFI010000006.1:30952440-30965778 GCA_029204185.1 Lerista edwardsae | reverse complement strand
AAAACACTATGTGTGAACTCACACATGCACACAGAAAGGGGACAGTGGGACAGAGAGAGATGCAAGAGTGCCATATACTTTTGCGGGGAAAAGATAGTTTACTAAGTGAGGGGCAGACAATCTGAAAAGGAAACACAAGACACCAGAAACAGCCACTGTTCACATTACCTTATCCATGTTAGTGGCCTCACAAGGATGCAAACTTTCCAGGTGGCAGCAATCCACTTCTGTCCCACTTTTGTATTCCCACAGCCTCACTGTGGAGTCCTGAGGAAGTTCAGAGAGAAGGGGCCAATTATTAAAGCACAGGGAAGACATTCATCTTCGTCCATCCAGTCTTTTCCTCTCTTTTACACTGCAAGGTTTCAAATTTCATTTTTTAATGCATTCAGTGGCTAAATTATTGAGGTTTCTTTGAATAGTTGATAATAATCTGGTGTGTGACTGTTAGGGTATCCTCCCTAAATAGTGCCCTAATTAACAGCCATTTCAGACACTTCAGAAAAGTTGTGAGAAAGAAAATATAAGCACCTGAAATATGTTACTTCCTATTCAGGGGGATGGGGGACCAGGGACAGATGGACACAGACAGGTTTTCAAAAGAAGCTTACTAAAAATCCACATTGATAAGTATCTCAGAGGACGTACCCCAGAAGCTGATAACAGAAGATCTGGGTAGTTTGGTACTACAAATATCCTGCTGACAAACCTAGAGGAAAAATAAGAGTTCAACATTTATAGAGCTGAAAGGCAAACAAAGATACCAAAATGTGAGGCTGCATGTTACCATAGCAACACAGCAGGCTTTACACTACACTGAGTCAGTATTTTATCTTGGATGTCATAGGAAAAACTGCACATAAATGTAGTTACTGTGCTTAGAATGGTTTTACTCATCTCTGATTTACTCAAGGGCACTAAAAAAAAGAAGGCGCCTTAAGTTCATTATAAATAAATAGGGCTAGAATGGATTTAATTTGTTTCTAGGATATTTTCATTCACAGACCGATATTTTTTAAAAGGTTGATTTAGCATTTGATTTAGCTGTTTCATTTAACATTCACGTGTGGTGAGTAAACAACTGTCCCAACAAACTACAAGGCTCCACTGCTGCTCTCAGTGCTGCAATGAGGCACAGAACTCCGTCTACAAATACGCACAGTATAGGTCTGTTTAAAACAGAGCCATCTACAAAGGCAAATGCGTGGCTCTTTCTGCCACCTAGCAGTTTTAAATTACTCTTATCTGACCTAGCTCTGTAGCAGGCAGGCAGCAAGCCAGAAAAGAAGCAAACTCTCACTCCAAGGAGAATGGTAGTCTTCTCCCTGACATGCAATATCTCCACATACAGGTGTTTTTTAAATGTTAGGGAACACAGAGCGCAATCCTAACCCGGAGTTAGGCCAGCAAAGGGGTCTCCTTAAAGCGCATTTGGACCACTCTCAGAGTCAAGGAGGATGACACACGTCTGTGTGCTGGCCATTCTGACTCCAAGCGTGGTCCAAACATACTTTATGGTGGCCCTTGTGCCAGCTGAATTTTGAGGGCCTAACTGTGCTGGCCTAACTCCAGGTTAGGATTGCACTCTCACAGCTGCATTATGAGGCAAGGTCATAATGGGCCTTTTCTAAATGTGCAGTTGGTCTCAGCTATCCAATCTAGTCATTACTTGACAGAAGCAGAACTAGAAGGGACCCAATGGATCATTGGGTTCAATCCTCTGGTCTTAAAATAGGAATTCCTGAACAGTCTTAACAAATTTATTGCCATTCTTTTCTTGATTTCTTCTTCCCAAAGAGGAAGAACTTTAAAACCCTTAGGCACCTTTTCATACTGCTCTTATAGTTACAAAGCTTTTTGCAACTCTCAAATATGGCTGACTTCCTCGCCTCCCCTCACATGGCCCTTGTAAACAGGAGACTAGATGGGCCTTTGGCCTGATCCAGCATGGCTGTTCTTAGGTGTCTTACCTAAGCCTTAGGTAATCTAAGTGTTACCTAAGTCAAGCTTCACCTATACTTACTCTCTGTGTCCCAGACAGAAAGACACAATGTTATGCGGTGCGCCAGTCAAACTAACTCGTATCTTCTCGTCTCGGTCAGCAGTTAGGATATACTTGTCATCAGGACTCAGAGCCTACCGATACAATGGAAGGACACCAGGAAACATTTTGGGAGCATGAGTAAAAATGCCTATAAGTGACAACACACACCAGATACATTATTTCTTTTCACTTTGGAATTTTCTATCTTGCAAATAAGTCCACAAAAATTAAACTAGCCTACAAAAAGTTATCAGCCTGTCTGTTGCACTGTGCCTATGTTGTTAATCTGTAACACATGGATGGTCTCAGAGACAGAGAACTACGTTTCCTCCACTTTTCCAAAGTTTCTCTATCTAGTTGTCCGGAGGCTATCCTCACCCACCTTAGGCAGCTATGCAAGCAGCTATGGACAAGACTGGAATTCAAACAGGGACTGAATTTACAACACAAGCCATAGGAAGAAACCTGGAGAGGTATAAAAGAGTAATAATAAAGGTAATAAATTAGCTTCCGAAGGGAGCAACTGAAACCTTGTATTTAAACAGGTCCATAGTCCAATCCTATCTTGCTCGACCGGTGGAGGGACAGGATCTGGCGGTGGCAGGCTGGCACATGTCCTCGTGCCAGAATTTCCTGCTCCCAAGTCGGGGCAAACGTGCTTTACGGGAACAGGTGCAGGGGTCTATGCTGGCACAAGTTAAGGACTGGGCTGTAACTGTGGTAAGGGCAGCGCAATCCAAGTGTGCCCGCACAGCTGATGCTATATCATAGCGTTGGCGCAACATTGGTAGCACTGAAGCAGGGGCGCTGAGCAGCACCCCCGCATCGGCGCAAGGGAGGTGCCATGTTGGGACAGGGGAGTGAGTGAGCGGGGGGAGGGCATTTCTGGGTGGGCTGCAGCCCAGGGCAGGCTTGGGATTCAGCCATAAGACTGAATCCTAAGCCCGTCTGGGAGGCTGTGCGGTCTCCTTGGATCCGCGCCTGCCATTTAGCAGGCACAGATCCGAGTAGCACAAATGTGCCCGCAGGGAGACTCCAGCCTCCCTAATACTGGGCTGGATATGGCACAGGCTCGTCGGCCTCGCCATTCAAGTGCAGCGTAGGATTGCACTCTCAAGAACAAAATGTGGGCTTTGTCTAAACTTCAAAAGACAAGAATCTGCAATGTAGTGTTTCAATCAAAGACAATCAGTGAAATGCTTGAAAGTTTTTATTTAATTCAAATAATTTGCAGTGAGAGAAATATCATGCATACCACATCCAGAAGAAGAGACAAATGTCCAAGTTCAATTCTTCCTGTGCTTTCTGGTTCTGCTATTGAGTAAGAATAGACATCTCCAGATTTGTCAGCAACCAGAATCTTGTCTTCTGCCGCAGTTATAATTAGAGAAGTACATCTTCTAATGACAGACCTGGGGCAAAAAAAAAAAAAAAAAAAAAAAAAAGAACCGATACAATTAAAGTCCAAAACTTCCTCTTTGGAAGGTGGACTTCAAAACCACCCTTTTTCATTTAACCTTTCTTAACTTTTTTGTTTTAAAGATTTAGTTTAAATCTTTTGTGAGTGAAAATGAGAGCCCGTGTTGCGTATCTGATAGAATGTTAAGCCCAACCCTACAGGTGCATTCTGCAGCAGAACACGCTTTACATTTATTATGCTGGTGGGCTTGGCCCGGCTGCTGCTGTACACAGCAAGCAGCTGAATCTATGTTCCAGTAAACTGGGAACGCCCGCTGGTGCAGGTACCGCCATGTATGAGGTGGAACAGGGTAGGGTGAGAAGATGGGGGCAGGACAGTTGGCAGATCAGGCCTAAGAAGGGGGCAAGTTTGGCAACAGCAGGACTTATCAAATCCTACACACACACACCCAAATCTGCCTTCATGGACCCACAGCAGCTGCTGGGGCTTACTCTAGGGCAAGGAAACAAATGTTCCTTTACTCTGGGAAGACCAAAACATGCCTAAATTCCCCCAAGGGGATACAGTGGACACAGAGAAGGTGCCACTGCATCATCATGCAGGGAGTTACATAGGGCTGGGCTGCCCAACTGAGAAGAAGAAAAATTAAGTAACTGCGATCTGAATATTCCTGCTATTTGTAGCAATCACCAGTTTCCATAGCAAGAGTTCATCATGACCTTGCTAGGCATTTGAACAAACAATGGAGAGAAGGGCAATAAGAAAGTGAATCTTGTTTTCTGCATTCCATCCAAGGTAGCTTATTCAGCAGGGAGCCATTTCTGCACACTTCTCATTGACTTCTGCACAATCCAAGCCAAGGAAAGCAAAAATAAAAATAAAAATAAAAAAAGGCAAGAGAGTTTTGAAAGACAAAGAAAGAGATTTCCATGCTTTGGGGCGCAATCCTAAACTGAGTTAGGTTGGCATAAGCTAAATCAGCAAAGTTTGGCCAGCACAAGGGACACTGTAAGGTATGTTTGGACCACTCTCAGAATCAAAGAGGCCAGCACACAGATGTGAGCCATCCTCCCTGACTCCGAGAGTAGTCCAACAACGCTTTATGGTGGCCCTTGTGCTGGCCAAACTTTGCTGGTTTAGTTTATGCCGGCCTAACTCCAGTTTAGGATTGCACTCTTTGTTACAAAGTATCTCCAGAACGTATTCTTCCCCATACCTCACACTCAGGCATTTCCAAGAAGGCTTAGATTGAAAAAGAATCAGACGTTTGCTGTCATCGGTGAGAGCAAAGTAGGTCCCTGATGAAGAAAATGCACAGGCAAGAATATTATCACTTCCTTTCCCGGATGATTTTTCATTCTCTCTTAAAAAACAAATCCAGAAAGGAAAACATCAGTTAAGATCCAACTGTTTTAAGCTGTTACATTAAAAAGTCAAAAATTGCCAATGCTATTCAAAATGCTTTATCAAAATATAGTGTTTACATTAAAGCTCAAAAGGTATCAACAGCAGTAAGGCTGCACCCTATAAACACCTAGGAGTAAGACCCATTGAATAAAGTTATTCCGAGTAGACATACATCAGGCATTCCAAGAATGAAATTATTTACATAAATCCAAGGGGACTTCAGCCTCCCCTTCCACAGCAGTCCCCCCCATGTTGAATTAACCCCTGCTAACTGAGCAAGAGTCCCTTTTTCCAAGTGGTATTCCTCTTATATTTAGCAGGGGGAGAGTAATTGTCCCTCTTCACCCCAGTACAGTGGCTTTTCTAGTAGCTGTTGCTGGTCTGCATTTTTTTTTTAAAGATTGTGAGCCCTTTTAGGACAGGGAGTCATTTAACTTTATTATTATTATTTGCTGTAAACCGCTTTGTGAACTTTGTGTTGAAAAGTGGTATATAAATACTGTTGATTGTTGATTGATTTTAAAATTAAACATTTCAATAGCTATGATTTTCATACAGTAATAATTGGCATTCAAATATTACTTCCAAGTGTTCAGAACACTTCACATACATTAGTTTGTTCTAATTCTTACAACAACCCTGTAGTCAGGTTTATTGTCTCTATATTGCAGATGTGGAGACAGAGACAAGAAAAAGAGAAAGACAAGAAAAAGAAGGAGTGGCTCACCAAAAATCCCCTAGTGAGAAAAAGGTGAGAACTAAACCAAGAAGTTATTTATTTGTAGCTCGGAGTGAAATCCTATGCATGCTTAGTTGTAATGGTCCCTGGTCCCATACTCTCCTCAGTAGGACTTACTTCTGGTTATACGCCTATTTGAGTGGAAGAATAACTGAATATAAAACTTCCAATTTGTGTCAGATCAGGCTGCAATCTTATACACACTTTGGAGTAAGTCCCACTGAGCTCAATGGGAATTACTTCAATGTAGACATGCATAGGATTGCACTTAGAGCACAATCCTAACCTAGACTTAGGCCAGCACAGTTAGGCTGGCACAGTTTGGCCAGCACAAAGGCCACTGTAAAATGCATTTGGACCACTCTAGGAGTCAGGGAGGATGGTGCACATGTACTGGTCTCTCTAACTCTGAGAGTGGTCCAAACGTACTTTATGATGTTCCTTGTGCCAACCAAACTTTGCTGGCCTCACTCCAGGTTAGGATTCTACTCTTAATCACTCTAGCCATCCCCTGTATAATATCTCAAATATATATATTTGGTCAGTGTTTTGCAGAGCTGTTTATTATGTTGTCAGTACATATGATTGAATAGCAGACTGTTTCTTAGTAAATTCTAACTGACTTTATTTATGAAAAATTCCTCTGCCTATGAAAAAAGAACACACAAAAACCCAAAAAGAAATAGTCAAGTAGGAATTTTTAGTACATAAAATGTAGAATAAATCTGTATATAAATGTATATTTTCTACTATTTGAGAGGGTAGGATTCTTTCCATTAGTGATTATGAAATCTAGAAAAGTAGGCAATTAGAGGAATGATGAAACTGATTTTTTTAGGCTGATTTTTTAGGCTGAAGTTAGGCTGACACAAGTAACTTGTGCCAGCTCAGGAGTGTTGCAAACACGCCATAAAGATCTTTGGACCACTCTCAGAGTTAGAGAGGCCAGCACATATTTGTGTGCCAGCCTCCCTGAGTCTGAGAGTGTTGCAGATGCACTTTAAGGAGTAACTTGTGCTGCCTTAATTGACTTGTGCCTGCATAACTCCAGGTTAGGATTATGCCCTAAATGTGCATGATGCTTTATATAAAGTGAAAAGTCAGCTCTCTATCCCAAGGTGCTTACAATCTTGCTTTTGACATTGAGAGATAATGGATAAGACACTGAGGGTGCAACCCTATCCACATTGAACTGGGAGCAAGCTCATTGACTATACTGGGACTATAAAGTAGACATATGTATATAGGATTAGGCTGTGAGGCACGATATACAGTATATGGCATTGTTTCAGTGATATTTCTTTCGCTCATAGCAGAATCCTATACACATGCTTACTCAGATGTAAGTCCCACTACAAACAATGGGGCTTACCCCCATGTAAGTATGCATAGGATTCCACCTTTAGTTATAGTACAGGAAAAGAACTGCAGTGGACATCTTCTTAATCCCATATAAAAGTGAACTATCTCACCCTTTATTGTTTTGAGAATTCTTGATTGCAGTATTACAGTCATATATGAAAAGATCATCTTTGCTGGAAATATAATAAGTACAAATACAGCAATATTATTCTAGGGGAGCAGGATCAAAGCCCCACGGCAAAAACAAATTATCAGTGTGCTGCCATCCTTATATCACAAATTCTCCACAATTTGGAAAATAAAGTAATGGGGTAACTCCTGTCCGCGCCCCCCTCCAACCCAAAGCATAGGTGGTAAATGTGGTTTTACAGTAATCATTACTGCAGATGTTAAAGGACCATACAAAGCAGTAAAGGTAAACACATGTTCAAGTCTGTATTGATTTGAGTCTACATATCATCTTACAGAGGACAGAAAAGGAAAAAATCCTTCCTTATGTTTTCTAGCAATCTATTCAGCTTGCTTAATGGCACAATTCAGTTTCTAACAGGCCCCATTTTTCAGGCCCCATATTAAACTCCAGCATTTCCAATCACAACAGCAAGAGATTCCTGTCTGACTCCCTAAAGAGCCACTGCCAATCACTATTGATTGAACTGACAGGCAAGACCTCTTGTATGGACCTTTGACTTGGAAAATTGCAACTTCCTATGGTCCAAAGCTGGGGAGAGGCTCCCTATCCAATCCAATCCCAATACTTCATTTACATGGAGAGGGTGACACCCTCTCCTCTGTTCCCAACAGTTTGTTATACTGCACCTTCACTAGCTGATCAGTACTGCTTTCTTCCGTCCAGATATAACGAATGTGTCAGTCCAAAAATGCCAGAATAAATAAAATTTCCCTGTATGTGCAAGTCCACCTATTCCAACTTACACAACCTTAAGTTGAAAACCCGGCTGCTGTTTTGGTTCAGGGTTCCTCTGAAGGTCTGATCTTGTCAGATATGTGGCATAGCTGCTGCCACTGACCAGAAAACGACCCCAGAAGGGGACTTTACTATCTCTTTTGCAGCTTCCCTTGACTCTCACTGACAGATTCCCCGCCCCCGCGCTCCTCTTCCCATTTCACTTACCTGGGCTCCTTATAACGGGAGGCCAAGAACTTGGTCCCGCCAGTGACCAGCATCAGGGACCCGCAGATCGTTATCCCAGGGACGGGATTTGCACTAGCAGTTGATTCATCTGCTTCCATATTGGACACACGTGCGTACTCCAGTCGTCGCAAATTGATCACGTCATCAGGAAGCAAAGAGGGACCACTTCATAGAGATAAGAACAACATCGCACACAACCTCAACTACCGGCATTAAATTGCAGTCCATTATTAGCTAAGAAACAGAGTCTAGCATAGAGCACGAAAAAGAGTAGAATCATGTATCACTCACTCTCACACATGAATCCTTATAAGCACACCAAGCCTAAAATTGAAATAGTTTTCCCACTCTGGTTCCCAATGCAAAGTACTGCATATAAAATAGGTGGAGAAACCGAAATCACCGGGGCATTGGACTAATAGAGGCTGAAATCCTATGCACATTTGCCTGAGAGTAAGATCATTGAACACAATGGCACTTATTACTGAGTAGGCAAGCATAGGATTTTGCTCTGAGTGTTGTACAAGTCACAAAACATCACCAAATTCCATATTCCAGTACCTGTTCCAAGCTGCAAACTGCTCTCCAGCAGAAGGGGACTTTTTTCCTCTTCTCAGCTAGGCAGTTTTCTTGATTATATTAATTTGTATATAGGTGTAGGAGTGATGACTTGTGAATCAAAAGCCCAACTTTCCTATTCATACACTTGGAGAATTCTATATAATAGGCCCAATAATAATATCATCTTCCCTTAGGAAATACAACAGTGGCGGGGGTGTCCAGCGAAGGCTCTGAGCTCTTACTAAGGACATGACAGGCAAGGGTTTAACAAGCACTTTTCGCAGCCAGGAGATGCAGCAGTCAACGTCATACAGTAGTCCTTCCAACGGAACCTACAGAAGGGAGGCAAACCCAAGGCTTAGCTATTTGGCATTCAGCTTTTCCCAAAGCCGTTCAAACCAGAATCGTGCCAAAATACAAATTTGCTCTTTGCAAATCTCTTATCCATTGAATATTCAAAGTTGGGGGGGGGTTAACATCTTGCGTGTCGGTTTCTCGGGAAATCGCTATTTTCCCTGTTTCCTGCTGCGCAGAGAGGCGACTAGGCAAAACACTTTCCCCTGCCAAAGGGAGACCAAAATCCTCGCGACTCCCTGCTGCCACTCTTCCTAAACACAGCACAGCCTCCTCCAAGCAGTCCCGCTACGCACACGCGCGTGAGCCGCTTGGGCAGCGCCAGAAACCGGGGTGGATCTATGCACGGGGCTCCGCCCATAGGCACAGGGGCATCTTCGCTTGGAAACCTGCTGAGACTGGAGGGGCGGTGGGAACCTTTGGCTCTTGTTCTGAGGTTGTCGAGCGGACGGGTTTTGGTAGCACGCCAAGATGGCGGCCTCCCTGTTAATCAAATCTGGCCGGGTCGCGGCGTTCAAGGTAACTGAACCAGGGATTATTTTGGGGCTGCTCGTTCCGGTGGGGTCTTCTTCTGGAGCGAGCGCTTAGTCAACCTAGACTTTGACGCTCTGCCGGTTGATTAAGCTTACTCGGAAGTCAGCCCCACTGAGTAGAGTGGGAGTTACTTCCAAGAAAGTACGCGCAGGTTTGTAGCTTTGGACTGTCCCCAGAACCTCCAGGAAAAGAACCAGATTCTCAGGGTGAAGGGGCGAGAATTAAGGGATCAGGCTGTGCTTGGCATGAAGACTTCTGCGCCAGGGGCAGGGAACGCTATGGTGCGCGGATTGTATAGTATCAATCCCTGGTTCTTCCAGATATAATTAGTGGGGCTGGGGAAGATCTTCCTAGCTGAGATCTGGAGAGCCACTGGATAGTATAGAAAATATGTGACAATTCGAGGGACTGAACTGTCTGGGCATAAGACAGTTTCATATATATTCATATATTCGCTCTGTTGCTGTTTTTCATTAAGGTTTACTTGAGGCACAGCCAGGATCCTCCTATGACCCTCCAAGTGTGATCCTCTGCCCCACTACTAGAGGCACATTATGGCTTGCCCCTGTTTTATCAAATTCCATTCCCTGATATTTTAGGGCCCAGCCCAAAGCTTTCAAGCTCAGACTCCTGTATCTAAGCCTCAGGAGTCTTGGCATAAAAAGGCCTTGATGGGTTGTGTGTTGTTTTGTTTGTCTTGGCAATATTCCTGGGTGGGTTTATTGCAGCACACGTGCTCTTCCCTAGGTAGTGTTGGAACTTGAAAGACTAATTGCAAACAATCAATCAATCAATCACTAGTATTTATATACCGCTTTTCAACACAAGTTCACAAAGCAGTTTACAGGCAAATAATAACATTAAAGTTAAATGGCTCCCTGTCCCAAAAGGGCTCACAATCTAAAAGAATGGAGAACATCACCAGCAACAGCCACGAGAAAGACACTGTGCTGGGGTGAAGAGGGACAATTGCTGTCCCCCTGCTAAATATAAGAGGACACCACTTGAAAAAGTGCCTCTTGCCCAGTTAGCAGGGGTTAAGCATGCACAAGCTACCTCACACTCTTATGGAGCAGAAAAACATTTCCATAGAGTTCGTAAATAATTCAAAAGTATATACACTACAAATTCAAAAATACAAAAGGTTCAAAAATAGCCCAAGATTGTTTACTAGAATTTGGAAAGTGGATCCCAGTAGTTAATGGAAGTTTGACGATATGACTGATGATATAAACTGAGATCAGGGAGTCCAAATCTTCCTTCAATATATCGAAGTTTCATCTTCTTTAGAGGAATTCTTAGCGTGGAGAAGACCTCACAAAAATATCCTAAACAAGACATAAAATTTATTTATCTCTATGGTATATTTAAAGGGATTGCATGAACTACATATATAATGCGATGGATAATATTCATTTTTAATATAATACATTTTAAATATATTAACCTTGCCCCACACGAAAAAATTTAAAGGGCCATCAGTCTAGCTCCAATGCTATTTCTTTTGTAAGTTTATTAATATTCAATGCAATGAATTGTGATTTATCTCTAGGAACCAATATTCCTAAATATTTAATGACATCTGGACACCATTGAAATTTCCAAGCACTAGATTGCTATGTGCCTTATTATCTCCAAGTGGCATCAGTTCAGATTTTGTCCAATTGATCTAATAACCAGATACATTTCCACAACTATTTATTTCTTTTATCAATTCTAAAATAAAAGATTGTAGTTCAGTAGTTGTGTTGAAGGTTTGGTATAAAATTTGGTTTTATGGATGTACAAGAGCATCTTTATGCATATGCAAATTAGGAGTGGGATGGTGAACACTTGACAGCTCAGGAGGAATGGCTAATTGAATGCAAACTACTTCAGCACTGGCCTTTATTGATACATTAACTTCTCTAGAAGTTCAAGTACTGACTTGGACAGCTTTTATGTTTACACTTTTGCTTCTTATCTGGGGTTATTAGTGGTACTGCTCTTAATTATTCTAGTACAAGAAAGGCTTTAAATGCTATAATAAGGATCTGTTTTATGCATGCTTGACATTTTTAGTAGTTTAGATTTAAGTGATGTCCTGTGGTTTGTGCTTTGGTCAAATAGTTGGAGAATAATAAGATCTACAGCCTATGAAAAATATGTGTGGCTATATTAGTGTTATCCTTCATGTATCTAGTATTCCACTATGATAGAAGACATATGCGCTGATCTTCCCCTCATCATTGAGGCATTATTCTCTCATGATCATTGGTATAAAAATATGTCTGCATTTATCACCAATTAAAATTGGGTAAGGGGGAAAAAGTCAAATTTCTAGTTGTTGGCATCACATTTGAGATTCCAGTTATGTCCACAGTGGAAGAAAGAAGACATTTGCTCTGGTATTAATAGGAGTAAATATGAATATATATAGTTAATAAAATACAGGTGAGCAGGAGGAGGATCTCTAGTGAGTATTGTGGAGTATATTACTGTGTATTCACTGTAAAGGTGAATACAGTGACTTTACAAAATAGTAGTACCATAAGCCCAAGATAATTTGCCTCTTTCAAGCTATTGCAAAGGAAGAATTTCTCTGAATGTTATCTATTATCAGCATAGTACTCTGACCAAAACATATCTATTTGAAAGTAATATACAGATGGGCCCTTTTTATCAGTGGATTTGGAACCTGTGGATTTGACTTACCGTGGGTTCTGCTTCCACGGTGGAGGGCCCCACCTGACCACCTGGATATGACCGGAAGTGCCTTCCGGTTGCACACGTGCCTCAGAAAGCCCCCTAGAGGTGTCAGAAGGGCCTATTTCTCAGAATACCTCCACATGTAACCAGAAGGCATCTTTCTGGTGGAGTCAGTGTTGGAGGTCAAGTGACTGTGGAGGTGCAGAGGTGTCAGAGAGTCTAAAACCACAGAATCAGTTATCCACAATTATTCCAGGAACTGAACCCCCATGGATGTTAAGGGCCAACTGTATGTTAATTTCAAGCAAACTTATATCCACTTAAGTGGGCCTGGTTGCCTAGATATCTGAACATTTGATGCAGGTGCCCTGAAATTTGAAAGAACTTCTTATTTTACTTTAATGATATTTATTTTAATATTTTATCCTGATGTTTTTATCTTGATGTTTTGTTGTAAACTTCTTTGGGTTTTTAGAAAAGCGGTATATAAATCTTTTAAATAAAATGCAATGTGTGGTATTTTTCTGAATGCTTGGGCATACTCAGTTTGAAAAGTACCTGATATACAAGGCTATGTGTACATGATGTACATATAGCAGAAGATTTAGTCGAGAGGGTTAACGCCTCCATTTGCCTGAAGATAAGAGCTGAAGATCAGAAAGTCTCCTGTTCGGGACTACCGGAAGTCTCTGTGAGCAGCAGACCTTGTAATTGCGACTGATTAACAGCTGAGCTGTCTCCGGCTGCCTTGTATGAGGGGGAGTTGTGCTGAAGTCAGCTGCTTATCCGGTGGGAGCAGGGAAGCCACTTATCAGCCAGCAAGAAGACAAACAGGTGGCCAGAAAGAAGGACTAAATCCAGAAAGATCCATCTGTATGTGTGTAGTTCTTGGAAGATAGAACATTTCTGTAAAAATTGTAAAAACATTCGGGTTTCTGAATAAAGTCTGCCTATGTAAACCACCTTGAGTTATAGTCATTAAGGAAATCTGGCGACCTAAGAAAGGCAGTATATAAATACAAGTATTATTATTATTATTATTATTATTATTATTATTATTATTATTATTATTA
>JAJKFI010000006.1:30854938-30952430 GCA_029204185.1 Lerista edwardsae | reverse complement strand
TATTATTATTATTATTATTATTATTATTATTATTATTATTATTATTAATGTATTTTATTGCAGTTTTTATTCTATGAAAGCAATTTTTGTGTAGTTTGTTTTTATCACGACCTCTGCCACTTCTGCCCCAACTTCTTAGCCATTGTGATCTATAGTGTGCGTTCTACTTTTATCCAGAACTAATAATTTAGCTACCCAAAAAAGGACAAACTGTTAATTATGCCTTTCTTAATTCTTACAGACTTTACAACTGCAAGCATGGGGGCATCACAGGTTGCCTGCCAACGTTTTTCTCAGCACCAAATCAGAGGACTCTAAAAAACGCTCAGCAAAAAGTAAGATACTCTTTCATGTTTCATATTGTAGGTAATAGATACTTTTCTTAACTACTATTTTGGCAGCATTAATAATCTATATGGGGTTTTGCTAGTTTTCTGGTCTGTAGAATGTTTAGGTCCAAAGCTTTAAAATTATGTTTAGTGGTTGATGCATCATTCTTAGTATTTTATAAAAGACTTTCCCCCTTTTGGGGGAAGGCAAGGGAATGCTGGGCCTGTGGGCAGACCAGCCCGGGGATGGGGTTGGAAGAGGGGACACTTAGGCCAGATCCTAACCCCCCGTGGTGCCGCCAATCCAAGTAACCCCATTCAGGCCGCTGCCACATTGCCCGGGGAAAGGGGAATAGATTTCCCTTGTCCCAGGTTGCACCGCAATCAATCCCAGCCCTGTGCTGGATGTGGGGCAGGCCAGCTGGCTCTATTCCAGTATGGAATTGGGATTGCGCTGAAAGAAACATGTTTGTTATCTCAGAAGTCTTTAGAGTTCAGTTTCAGATAAATCTAACAATTGGATACATACAGTTACAGAAGCATGAAGAAGTTAGTCATATCAGTCCTCTAACTACAATAACATCAAGGAAAAGTTAATGATGTTACTATTTTAGATAGCTGGAGCAAGCTATTTTCATGTAAAAAAAACAAAAACCCTGTACGCTGTACACCTCCTCATCACCTGTCTGTATTAATAAGGATGCAGTGGTTGTAGCCAGAGGTGCTTGAGCATGCTCAGTGAAATCTTTGACTTTTTTTTTAGTGACATATTACTATGCCATATTGCAAATTTCTTTTCAAACTTTCTTGAAATGTGATGTTTCAAGGAAAGTTTGTAAAGCAGATGGTGATGTGGCATAGAGCCAGAAACATAGCCCAGAAAAATCACTAAATTCTGAAATTGGTTAGGAGTAAATGCCCAAAATTCTATCTAGTGACATAAATGATAAAATTTAATATGCAGGAGCTCATCATGATATACCCCATTTAAGGCTGCAACAAAAAGCAAACAAAAAGGCAAATCTCTTCATTAATGTTTCTTCTTCTGCCACTTAGGTCTATTTTGAAATTTACTATACTTTATTAAAGGAACTACATCCTCAAGACTTGGAGTGAGTTGTAATAGTTTTAAAACAAGCATATAAATTGACAAATGGGATTTTTAAAAAATCCAAAATAATTATAAACAGCATTGAAGTGCAAGATTATTCATGATTATTCATGTCCCACTGTGTTAAGTAAAGCTTACTTCCAGGCACTTGCGCATATAATTATAACCTTAATGTAACACGAGCTACATGTTGTCTCTCAAATATCTCTTGGAGGAAAAACAATGGTCTAGACCAGGGCGTTCCAATTTCTATGAGCCAGGGGGTGGGGAGTTGCATGACCTGCCATCACCCACCCCAAGTGTGCTGAAATAATTGGCAGTAATTGGCGTGATGATGTCGCCAATTACTTCTGGGTTAACATAAGAACATAAGAAGAGCCCTGCTGGATCAGGCCAAAGGCCCATCTAGTCCAGCTTCCTCTATCTTACAGTGGCCCACCAGATGCCTCAGGGAGCACATGAGACAAGAAGATGTATGCATCCTGTTGCCACTCCCTTGCACCTGGCATTATGAAGTAATGGGTTCTGAGCTGTCGAAGTCATTCAGTGTAATTAGTCAGCAGAAGCAGTGAGTGTGGCAGGGCTTTTTGATCTCTCTGTTGCACCATTCCAGCTTCTCCTCCAAAGTGGTGGCAGTAGTGGGGCTTTTAAGGGCTGCATGTTGAACCACTCTGGTGTAGACCATTGTTTCTCAAAGTGGGGTCCTAGGAGCTCTCAGGCTCCATAAGCGCACGAAAAGTGGCCACCCATCTGCTGTGCACATGTGCTAGCAATCTGGGGCTCCCTGAAACTGCATGTGCACTGGCAGGGCTACCCAGGACTCCATTAAGGGCTCCATCAACAGAAACATTTGAGACCCGCTGCTCTAGATATTAGCATATGCCCCTAGGCAAATTTCAGAGTTTGCCTCTTGCCAAGCTTGATGTTTCTTCTCAGCTCTTTCAGGTCCTTTCAAATAAGTTTCAAAGGCAGCACCTGAGAACTCCATGCTCTCCCAACCAAATCCCTCATTCTGTCTATTTTTTAATCTGCCCTTTCCTAGTAGTTAGTTCAAGGATGTTAAAATGTCTTATTTTGGTTCTGTGTGAAGCAACAGAACCCTTGCAAGAAAAGTGCTTGCTTGTGTGCTCCAAACTGAAGGACCGAGGCTTCTCCTACACAAATGGCTGAGTCCCCATGTGCCTCTGGCCTCTCAGCATTACATTCTTTTATTACTGGTAGCTGTGCATGGCCAAATATTCTGCTTATTTTTAAAAAATAGAAATAAGAAAAGAATGGTTTGCTTTTTAGATGCTAGAGCTCAAGGGGTTTCAAAGCTTAGCATTAGATTCAAGGAATTTCATAACTTTATATTTGGCGTATCTTCCCACACAGCTTGCCCTTAACAATCTGAGGGTATGTTTCAAGAGAAGAAATATGACTCTTGGGTTTAGAAATGCTCTGCTATTAATTGGACAGGTATCCTTTGTGCCAAATGGATCATTTTTGTAGGCAATAAGTTGTATCCTAAGTTTTCCTTAGTCTTACTTAAAGGGATTTGTATTGTGCATGTGGAATTGATAGTGCATGGTTCTTGCACAGAGATATTTAAGTAGAATCCTGACTTGACTTTGTGCTTATGCAACGTGTTATGCAACACAAAATGTAACATATCAAATTTATCAGTGCCCACATATTGTGCAGTTTCTTCCACATCACTTGCACAACTACACATGCTATTGTACAAAATACCACCTTGTTTCTGTGTTCACTTCATTGGACACAACTTTCTGAGAACATGTAATTAGATGCTGCCTATCAATTTAACACGGACAACTAATATTCAGAGTTTGGAAAGTGATATTATACAGGTGGAGCAGTTTTTCCATCCGCTGATTTGACTCAGCACTATCGTGGAAGAGAAGTTAAACAAACACATGCTGTTACTTAAGCATTTTAAAAAGCGTTAAAAAAAACACCAGCTTTTCTTACCAGGGCAAGGCAGCTGCAGCCATGAGATCTGCAGCCAATCTCATTGGCTCTGAGATAAGACCTCCTCCCTCATCCGGGGAAGTGTGTTTAATCACATCCATTCTGCATTTTTCACCTTGGTCCAGGGCAAAGGGAAAAGGTTTTACCTCAGCTAATGGATGCTTATTGCTCTAAGCCCCGGGAGAATGGCTGCAGCCATTTGATATGTTGCCATGGTAAGAGAAACTTTTTAAAAGGCTGAATGCTAATTAACAGCATGATTTCATTTTACACTTTTTTTGCATCCATGAGGGTTCTTGGATAAAACGGCTCCACCGGTAAATGCAAAAAAAGAGGGGGTGAAAAGCCCTGGAGTAGTTGATCCAACCCATATCTAGCAATAATTGAATCTACCAGCAGGCCCAGCACAAGGGATAGATCCTGCAACGGTACCCTCACGGATAAAAAAGGATCCACCTGCAATTTCAGATTACTTTCTTTTTAATATGCTGCGTTAAAATGTATGGTCCTGCCCCTTTCAATTACAATTTTAATTTGTCATTAGCACAATATGACATACATGGCAGTGTGATAACTCCCACTCCTCATCTTGCCTCTCTATCCTTCACACCAGTTTTAGCTTTTACTGTGTCTTTGTTCTAACACAGCCTAACCTCTCAAGTCTGCAGCTTGTAAAAATCACAGCATGGAGGAACCGGAAGATCTTGGCCCTCCTCTGGTTCTTTATGCATTGTGGCACAGCATATGTAATTCTAGGTTGAGAGTTGAAAGAGAGAGAGAGAGAGAATAGCTCTCGTTTGGTATTCTCGTTTGGTATTTGAAACGAATACCTTGTTTGTTTGCTAAGTTGACAGTGGACACTACTAATGAAAGATAAAAATGGGGTGCCCTGTCATTGTTTTTCTGTTACGTCTGCATTTGAACCAGGTGTTACTAGTTTTCTGTGTAGCCCCTTTGCTTCTCCTACCATTCTTCTGCTTTGCATCCTTAAACCACTTTGTGAACATGACATTTCTGTACACCAGCCATCACCTGTGGCTGTGGTTCCCAAACTCCTGCAGGGCAGGGAGGGGGGCAGTGACAGTGTTGCAGAGATCACAGCACGGCTGCCGCCAAGGGGCATTTATACTTACCTGGGGGGCAGCGCTGGCCTGGCGGCTTGCACCACCTTCTTTGCAGGTGCTGTAAAAAGTGTTTATTTCTGATCTAAAGCTACTTCCTCAAAAACAAAAGTACTATTGCTTTAGATCAGAGATCAGAGCTTTTTACAGCAGCTACAGAGAAGATCAGAGGGGACTCAGAGCCTCCATGACCCTGCAGGAGGCCAGCGCTGCCCCCCCAGGTAAGTGAAAAAACTCCCTTGGCAGCAGCGGTGCTGCAATCTCTGCAGCACTGTCACTGCTATCGGAGCATGGCCACTCCCCTTAAAGGCGAACACCCTGCTTCCTATTCCCCTCTAAGGGGAGCGGCCCACAAGTTTGGGAATTGCTGACCTATGGTAATGCATTGTTTTTTAACTGGAGTCAGTTTAGTAGTAGATGATTGGCTACTGCTACTTAGTGCTGTAATTGGGGTACTGCTGCTTAGTGCTTAGTGGGTGATGCTGCCTAAAAAGGTTGCCGAGATGGAGCCATTGATTTAAGTAGGGACTAAACAAAAATGTACATTATCTTTTTGAACATAAACGGTGCTTTTAAATGTTCTCATTTTTTCAAAATTAAACAAATGTCCAGTACTAATGCTCCATGCTGATGATTTCATCCCTTTTCTATTGTCCCATCATCACTCCATTCTAGTTCCATGCTGGTTTGTCTGTGTAGTATCTTTGATTGGCACTGTTTCTTTAATGGTGGAAGGACATTTCAGAAATGAATTCCCTTTCCTGGATCTAAAACACAAACTGTAATTTCCTGCATTGTGATCACAGCATGAATAACCTTAAGTGACTCCAAGCTTTGGACTTCCATGAGTAGTTGGAGCAAGGACATTTAGGAGCAAATCAAGGGAATGTATCTAGCACAATGTTCTAAACATTTTCTTCCCTAACTTTAGAATCTTCTTCTGCACAAAGGAGGACTTAAGCAGAGTATTTTACCCAAGGGCTAAAGCATGAAAAGTATCTGTTCAGAAATTGTGGGGCAAGACCCTGCTGGTATTTGTCAAGCAGGCAGAGGAGGCACAAAAGCAGTAACTGTTGTCAGGCTGGCTCCAATCAGAGCAATGAATTGCTCAGGAGTTTTGACTTTCCCATTTTTTTCCCATAGCAACTAGAGCCTAGTTCTCAGAAACGTTTGCAGTAGCAGATATCTACATCTACTGTGCAACTTCAGACTGCAGGTGGAGCTATATATTAGAATATTTTGCTATGCAAAAACAAATAGAAATATAGAAAACTAGCAAGTCTGGGAGAAAGCTAAGACATCTAGTTTTCTATATCCTGGGAATCTGTGACCTAAGTCCAGCAAAGTAGAACGATTCTGATGGAAAAAGCCCAGCTGTGTGTGGTTAGTGAAGAGCAAACAATGGGGCATCTAGATTTATATCAGTACCAGTTCCTGCTGTTTTGTTAGACTGCACATACCCAGCACCATATTTAGAATGCATCTGCTGTTTCATTCATGTGAGCTAGGTATATTGCACACATAGCCTAGTCTCTTCATGGAAAAACAAATATCTGGCAAAGTATCAAGATATGATAAGCATCTCCAACCACTGCATCTAAGAGAGAATTTGTTTGATGGTGGGGTATACATAATTAAATGGTTTGTATTTTACCTTTCCTTCTGAATACTACTTGCATTTATTGCTACTTGACCAGGTAGAACAAGTGTACTAATGTAAGTGTACTAAAGTGTACGCTGTACTAATGAAATACTGTTGGATGATGCCAGCCTTGCAGCTGAGAGATGGTCCTTCTATAACCTTCTGCAAAGATATATACACTTAACGGTTACAGATGCTGATATTTTTCCAGATTTTTCTCCACTTTGGGCCATTTTAATAGAAGGATAGAAAATTGGTTACAAATCTTTCTGTATATTGGGTCACTGTGGGGGCAGTCTAGAGCCCTCCAGCGCGAGTGGTACACACATACCATTCGCGCTGGTGTTGTAAGCTCTTACTGCCCATGCTGCTGCACTGCCTTCCCCTCACTGCCCTGGTGATGCGACGTTGTGAGAGGTAAGGGTACCCCTCTCTGGTGTTGCAAAGATTCCGGCCGGGGATGGGTGGGAGAGGCAGAGTGGGGGTGGGTTTGGCTGTGATCTTTCCGCCAGATCCTGACCTCCATGTTGGACTGCATGGCCTGACATGAAGGCCCTCACCTCTGCACCGGCTAAATTGCCCGCCCCTGTTCCCTTACTGCAGCGGAAGGGTATGTATGTCCCCTTCTCCCATGGAGCCTCCTGTGGCTGCCTGGCTGCCTTGGTATGCAGTGGTACCCGCTTGGTTACTGCTGCTTGCTCGGCAGTTCTGAACTGGGCTGCCCATTATTCCAAATATTATTAGCAACACTGAGAAAGGAAGAGGCAAGATAAAACTACAACAATGGCAGGCTTCCAAAGGCATTTTAACGCTACCTCCAGGTTTTTTTTGGGGGGGGGAATGAGGAGTGGTGTTTTTATAAGGCATTCTTAGACCCAGGGAAGCCCTGTGTGGCTTTCCTGGGCCTCAGAGTGCCTACTTAACTACAGGCATAAAAATGTTACTTGTGCTTTTCCCTGAAAACCTTAGAAGATATTGAAAACCTTAGAAGACACACTACCACGCCTTTTGGGAGTGACCAGAGCTCAGCTCTGGTTGCATTCAGAGGGTCAATGTCAGCCCACCCCATGGGTTTGGAATCTGCAGTTAATTAAAACTGTGGGTAATGAATCTGCAGATAAGCAGGCACGACCTATACTAAGATACAGCAGTGCTAAATATACTGACATGTGCACTTAAGATAAGAAAGTGTTTACTTCACAAATTGAAACAGTGTGTTTCTGGTAATTTAGAGTTTAGAAGCAGCATGACAAAAGGAGGTAACATACCACTTTGTTCCTGTAAGGTACCTCAGCAAGCAAAGGATTTCCTTTACTTTAAAAAAAATGAAATGCAGCTACTAATAGAAGTCTCAACTGATGTTTATACCCAATCCTTTCAAATACCTAGAGTGGAATTTTATATTAGCAAGGGTGTATTTGAAAATGTCACTTCAAAAATGACATTCCACTCAGCCATTTTCTAAATTTAATTGACACCATAGGAGTGCACCAAGCTGTTAGCCACCAGTTGAACTTCCTTACAAGCTGTCTCCTAATTCTTGTCCCCAATTTACAGATAAAGGTGAGGCCATAAGTAGCACTAAACCTGAACGGGCTGTAAAGCTAGCAGATGAAGACCTGAGGAAATTATTGGCAAGAAAAACTTTGGTAACGTTTCCTCAGAAAACCTTTGAGAGGGAGTCTGTCTCCTCCTCAACAAGAATCTCAGGTAAGAAGTTAGCAGACGAAGAGTCCTCCTCTTCATCAAGCTCTGATTCGGATTCTAGCTCTGATTCTGAAGAGGAAGATAATGCTTTGAAAGATACAGTAAAAACCAAAGTGTCATTTCCAAGACATGATCCCATCTCTTTTGAGAATAAAACAATGAATGTAATAAGAACTGAAAAGCACTTTCCCCAAGAACAAGACAAGGCCAGAGCACCTTACAGTTTCAGCAGCGCAGAGTCCTCAGTCAAACAGAAGGGGGTAAATCAAGCATCTGATAATAAATTGTTAAAACCAGATATGGCAAAATATGCCACAAACCAAAGGCCTGCTGAAGCACCTTTCACGAACATAAACTTGGAAATCAAACTTGCAGGCAGGCAAAGGCCAAATGAGGTTGCAACTACGCAAGGAGAGGCATCTCTCCTGGAAGAGACATCTAGTAAATGGTCTACAACTCCATCAAGGCCGCAGCAAAGTATAGCACAAAATCCTACTTGGCTGAAACAGGAAAAAAATGCAACAATGGAGATGCAGGCGACCAGATCGCAAGGAAAAGACGCCGCTGTGCAACAAGACAAGACTTTGAATGACAGAATGTCAGTGGTAGAAACCATGAAGGAGGAGATTGTCCCAGAAGCAGGAATTCAGACTGAACAGCAAAGCACTCCACAGGGTATTGCTTTTATCTTGTTTGCTCTGCACTGGTCTTGTGGGGGCTGCGGGCTTCATCCTGAGCACACATCTTGTACTCTAATGGTTACTGTTATTGAACACATTCTATAATCTCTTCCACGTTTTTTTTTTTTGCATCTACTTGAGCAAACCTTTTTACTTCGATGAGTTCTTTACATTTCATTCAATTATGCTTATTTTCTTATTTCCCTACCTGGCTTCATGTGTTAACAGAAGGTGACTTTCATTGCATTTGTCTTAATTCTTCTATTCCAGTGTTCTTATCTTTTGAAAAGTAAAAGACAACCAGGAGAAACCTTCAATGCTGAAATGAGTCTGCTGGAAAATAGGCTGCCTTAATGAAATCAGGATTTTGTCTCAGTTTTGGTAGATGCACAATGAAGCTATTGAGTGACCTGTTTTTCAGTCTCTTCTTCCTGCCTAACATTTGCCCTTAGGCATAACAGCTGCTTTTCTGCTGGGACTGAGTGTTCTTTCTATACTCCTCTTTTCCTCTTGCAGGCTCTGATAGTTGTAGAAACTGATTTTCTTGTGCTGATGGAATCACAAGGAACAAAGTTGACATTGACAACAGCAGAATGATGAAGTTGTGCCTCCAGGCTAGCAAAGACTTAGGTTCTAGCAATAAAATTAGAGATTTTCACAGCATATGACTTTTCCTAATGTTCTTCCCTTCTTAAATATATCTGTGTTAACATTCTCATTTGTATCATAAGCCTCCTAGGGCTCTTATTAGTCTCAGAGTATACCAAATATCCAAAAATCAGGTCTTGCATTTTTCTACAGTTCAAAAGATTGAGTACGTTCTTCCAAACCATCTTATTTATTATGTTGTTGCTGTCTTTTTATTTTGTCATACTCTCGTGTTCTAAACTCAGTACAGTTTTTACTGGTGCACCTTGTTTTTTTACCCAGTAATTTCAGTTTTAATGTAGAGGAAATATGGAGTCTGTCTGCAAGATGAATTTGTTTGAACTGGAAAGCAAGGGAGCCTGCCAGGAGAAATTTATTGTCAGTATGATTTTAAACTGATATACAGCATACACATTTAGGAAGCTTGAAGTTCAGAGTGAGTTTCTCAACTATGCAGGCTTCTGTGCATCCAGCAGAGGGCACTAATGCCTGGAAAACGATAGATGAAATGAGATACTTGTACAATGAAAACGCATCAATTGTTTTTGGTTATCATCTTTCACTTTGGCTCTGTTGTGGCCTAGAAATCCCATTTGAGGTGGGGGAGATGAAATGTGAAACGTTTAAAACAGGTTGTATTTAATAGTCTGTTAAGCTGCAAATCAATGACAGCAGAACTACTTGATGTTTATGTCAAGATAACTAAAAGTCAAAGGCTGTGGGTATATATACCGTATATATAACATGTCACAAACAAGGTCACAAACAAGTTAAGCAATTTAAATCCCATTTACTTCAGAGGCAAAAGTTGCTCTGATTTTTTTTTCAGTGACAAACTGAAACACGCTGCATTGTACAAAATCTCTTTTCCCATTGATGTATTGTTAACATTTTCTGCTGTTTTACACTATTCTTTCTATCCTTCTTCATCTATAGCTGGATTACTGAAAAGTAGTTAAAAATAATACGGTGTAGAGATGATGAGGGGAAAAAATGACAATTTAAAAGCAGAAAGCCCCTTTTGTCTAATGTTTTGTTTGGCAGAAATATAGAAGCAGAAAACGTAGAGGGAAACATTGAACTAGTTATAATGTTGGTGCTTTCTAGTATTAGTGCTGTCTGCTGGGTGGATGTTTTAGAGGAGTTTTGTACATAGGAACACAATCAGACACCATTTAATGTTGCATGGCAACCTCGGCACTTTCATTACATAATTTTTTTGTGGAGATCTTTTGAAGGAAGAAGAGGCAGATATCTTGTGGCTTTAGTTATGGCATTCTCCATAATGAAAGGGAGAAAGGTAAGGAGTGAAATGCTCCACTGGGGAAAAAAAAAACGGCAAATCTCTCTCTGTGGTTTGGATACTCTCCAGTGTCTTCATCTTCTAATGGAGTAGCTGCATGATGTAACATTATAAAAATGCATCCATGAACTCTGGGTCCAAAGGTAGAACATTAATGTGAAAGGAAATCTAGCTTTCTGTTTTTTTACAGCAGTAGCTCCCAATGCCAGAGAAACAAGTCACTGACTTTAAAAAGCATTTTGCGTCTTAGAGGATGTTAACTTGTGGCAAAAAAATAAGCAGCAGTCCAGTTCCTTCTCCTTGTGTGGAAGCACCCCTCCTTCCACGTTCTGTTGCTTTTTCTGTTCCCACCTCAACGTTCCATGGCTGGTGGTAGGGAGGACTGGAGGATGGGATAGGGCTGAACAATTAGAGTCTGCATCAAGCTTTTTTGTTTTCATTTCAGGTTGCAAACGTTTTACATACCTAGGAACTCTCTTGAGTATGTAGAAGCCATGGTCTAGCTGTGGTCTAGTGTATGTAGAAGACATGGTCTAGTTTTGCGTGCAGACTGATAGGCAGTCAGCCACCTGAGTTTGCTATTAATATATAGATTTAACAAAATGTCTCTTTAGCATTTATGTGTATCGTTGTTTTCTTGTAAACACATCAGTAGTTAGTAACTGTCTTAAGCAGTAGAGTAAGAAGCCTCCACCCATGTGAAATTGACTCATCCAGAAAATATATCTTTCCTTTCCTCTCTGGGTTCACAAGTATTTAATTTTTTTTTCCTTCTGTAGAGGCCAAGCCAACAGTTGAAACTCCTCAAGAGGATTTTGACGCTTCTTCCTACAAGAACCTGCAGCATCATGAGTATACACCGTTCACCTTTGTGGATTATGATGTCGAGCTCTCAAAATTCAGGCTGCCTCAGCCATCTTCTGGGAGACTGTCCCCTAGGCACTGACTCAAGCTACAGTTCAGTGCAGGAACATATAAACAAGCTAATCCTGGCAATGAAGTAAAATGTGTAACAATTAAAGTGCTCTAAATTAAGTTGCTGGTTATCAGTTTTTTAAAACAATTTAATCCTCTTGACCGTCGTTTGAAAGGTCGCACGACATCAAGGTATCATTAGTGAACCATCAAATGTAGAATGTTTAAGCTTGATTCTGTTTAGGCTTGATTCTGATTGCCACATGTTCTACCTTTTTGGAAGATAATTGATTTATGTGCAGGACATTCTTGGTATTGTCAATTGCACTTGTACTGTTCAGCTTTATCTCAGTAGGTACTCTTCATGAATCGTACAAAGCAGGGTCAATCAGTATGTTCTGAACCCTGATGAACAAGGCACATTTGATCAAATATTGTGTTTTCAATAGGATCTTAAATAAAGATGCACTTTTAGGAAACTAGTATTACCCGAGGAAATTTTAAATATTTTTTTTACTTGAAGTAATGCGATGGGTATTTGAATGCAGAACAGTGCAGTAGTTCTTCTTTTGTGGAAGTGCTCGTGCAAACTGAAGGCCTATCCCTAACTGCAGATGAACGAACGAACGAACGAACACACACAAACACACACACACAGAGAGTAATGCAGTGCTTCTCAAACTGGTGGGTCGTGATCCACCAGCCTGAGGAGCATCACCCCATTTCCTTTTAAGGGGCAGGGAGAGAGAGAAAGCAATGACACGATCTCTGGGATCAAGGTGTTTTGGCAGGAGGGGAGGTCCTAAACATACCTTATGATTGCACCGGACCACGGGGGGTGTTGTGTACTCCATATTACCATACCAAGTAATATGGAGAAGTAGAGTCCTAGCACTGAAAACCAATTCTGAAGTGAAGGATTTAAATTAAGGTTTGAACTACCTTAATTTTGAAAATGAAGGCAAGTAGACTAACCCCATCAATTCTCTTCATATGGTGAAGAAGAGATTAATTCTTGCTTCCATGTTAGTAACCTGAAATGGATTTTATTGGTCAGTGATCTCATTTACCTTTTAGCCTTTGTGGTCTTTTCAGTAAGTATTAACAGCTCAATCCTACCTAACTCCCTGCACTGTGATGCAGCAGCATTAATGTGGCATCCACTGAATCCTTCAGAGGCCTCCTTGAGGCAAGAAAAATTTGTTTCCCTGGGGCAAGACCTAGCTGGCCAACTTAGACCTGCACCAGCAATTTAACTGGTAAAAGTCTGTGTTGACCTGTGAAGGCAGATAAGGCCTGAGAAGGTGGTTAGAATTTGGTGCACTCCACTGCCCTCTTCACGAACCTATTCTGCCCACCTCCATCTCCTCCCTTTTCCACTCTTTCTTCTCCCCACCCCCCTCACAGCCCCTATACAGCCTCACCTGAGGCAACTGGGTATCCATATTCCATCACCCCACAGACCTGGCCACTTGGCGCATCTGACAGTGGCCAGGCCACATGCTCTGGTATTTTCAAGTGTGTAACAGCCAGAAAGCGCATTACCCCGCCGGAAAATGCATTCCAGTGGCATAATGGCCGGTCAGGGTTGAGCTGTAAGTATTATTAAAACCAATGTTGCTTGGGGACATTCATATTTTCTGACTTTATTGAATTTAGATAAAACATGCCATAGTGGGAGGAATAGTTCTAAATTTTTGAAACTTACTTTGATAATTGGGAGATAGTGTGGCTTATTTCTGCTTTCTTTCCTTTGAAAGAGAAAATGTGAGTGTTTTCATTGTTTGTGCATTAGAAATATGTAGCCAGATATGTAACTAGAATATAAAACAGTTGGCTTTTAGCTGGCCACATATCATTGAGAATAGTTTTAGGCCTGGCCTATTGGAATTAATTTTTAAAGTGTTTCATAACTAAAAGCAAACAAAGCATTCATATAAATGTGTTGCTCAAGTTTTAAAAAGTGGTTTTCTGTGCCAGCAAATTAAGAAACAATGTGCTTTGAGTGGCATAAACATGATTTCAGATCTCTTCTTTCTTCCAGGTTGACCTAATCTCAGCTTAGCTTTTGTTCTGATTAGTTTCACCTTCTTTGAATATTTTAAATAATGTTAAGGCAGATTGAAAATCTGTACTTGCTAAAGCATGGAGCTTGTAGATCCAAACAGCTAGGTTGCAATTCATAAGCCCAGCTGAATAAGGGTGCAAACCTCACCTGTGCTGGAACAGGCAGGCTGCCTGATCTGCGCTGCATCCTAACCATATTAAGGGGTGGCAGCGGCTTAACGCAAGTCAGGTGGTCAAATGTCCCTTTGCCCCACAGTAAGCCACACGCAGCCCAATAGGGCTGCTCAAATCTGCACCAGCAAAATAGCAGGCACAAATCCATACAGTCAGGAGTGGCCCAAATTGGATCTGCCCAGTCCAGGGATGGGGGTTTGGATGCAGCCTAATGGCTGTGTACCATCTCCACCCCCTCTCCGCCCATGGATCCTCCCTCCCTCCACCCTGTAAAGCTGCCTGCCTGCCCCTGGAATAGCCTCGGCATGGGCCTACGCCGGCAGAACTAAGCTGGTGGGCTGCTAGGCACAAGTGTGCCTACGCTACTGCCTCTGCCAGCCCAGGAAATAACTCCATAGCACAGACGTGCCTTTTGGCATGTTTGCAACAATGGTGGTCCAGTGCAAGAGTGCTGCACTGGCACAACGCCAGGTTAGGATTGTGCCCTGAGTGTTGCAATTGTAAGCTTTGATTTGTTTAAGTCCCCAGACTTGGATTTTTCTAAAACTTTGAGAATCTGAGCTGCTGTATCAAAACAGAACTCTGTATAGGACTTCATTTACTTAAAACACTGTTCAGCATTAAACCATGGCAATATAGAGCAGCTATGGTGTTTTTGCTCAAAGTATGCTTAGGAGGATGCCTTGCTGTCCCTGGTCTGTCTGTCTTTATTTGTTCAAGGAATGGGTCAATATGGGGAGCCAATTTCTGAAAAGTCAGAATAGGGAGAAGTTGAGAGGTATGTTTGCAATGCTTCTTCCACCTCTCCCACTTTCTCTTTAGAATGGTGGAACTTTAAAACGGGAGTAAATGTAACTGTTAATGAAAATCTGCAATATTGTTAATTTTTGAGAGAATGGTAATGAAAAGTGAAATAGTAATTGCCATTTTTAAGCTCTTGGGATCAATATCCTATCTTTAACCATCATTCCATCACATTAACTAATGTGAAAATTTAGAATTGGAAGTATTGATGTGGCTGCAATAATATTTCTTTTTGCAAGCCATTAGGCAGTCTTATCTTACTATGATTAAAGAAACCTGTATGCCAAAAAAATCTGTAATGCTCCTTTGACAGAGCAGCAGTGCTGTTTGGAAGAGATTCAACTCTAGAATCAGAAAACAGACAACGGACATTCTCTAAAAATGTGTTCAAATGAACAGAATCTGAACTGCTAGAGTTCATACATTTTGAAAAGCTTGCAAACCCTGACAGTTTCACTGCCTGACAGTTTCACTGCCAATTTTACAATACTGTTGATGGCCTCCAAATGATGGAAGATGGCCTCGAAAGCATTTTGGTGCTATTGCCTATATTATTGCACTTTCAAATATGTCAACAAAAAATGTAAACCTATTCTTCCCAGGTTGATGGGCTACATTTACCTAGGCAACACTTCATATTAGATTTTTTCCAATCCTGCAAAATAATTTCCAAGAGATGTGTTAATCTAAAACTTTGCTAAAGATGCCCTTTCCTGTTGTTACAAGCCATTCATGAGGTTGATGTGTTTTTCCTTTTATTGCATACATTCTTCCACTTGTTTTGGATTAGAAGATGTATGCTTTGGTTTTATATCGCACCAAGGAAAATGAATTGCCAGTAAAAGCAAGCAGTTTGGGCTCTGAATGCACACAGGAAGCTTATTGAGTGGGAAAACAATTTCCTAGACTGACTTTTCCAATGCAAGCAGGCTTTAATTGCCTTCTGTACAAGTAGACTTGAAAATGTCTTATAATGTTCTGCACAGGCAACTGATGAACAATAGAAATAAGTTGATTAACAAATTGTGTGTGTGATGTTTGATTGATAAGAGTGGAAAAAGCTGAAAATGCAGTCATCCAAGATAAAAACCAAGATGCTTTTCACTCTGTTTTCAGAGCTCTAAACTAAAGCTTAAATACCACTTAATCAAAATTATAACAAAATTGGGAAGTAGTTTTGCAGCTGTTAAAATGACTTTGTTTCTGCCCTATTTTCTTTTCCCATCTGTTGTCTCTTATCCTATCCAAGGTTCTTTGAGGTAGGAAACTTCTTTGTTTTATAGTGTTTAGCACAATCAGGTTAGCTATTCGGACTTCTTGAAATGTGTACTATATAATTATAGAGAGATGCTTGGGTCTCATGGGACCAGCCAAGTAAAGTATTGAAATCTAGTATTTGATTACTAGAGAAGCCTGAAAATGGATTATTTTGCCTCTGGCCAACCCTGAACATAAAGCTATTCTGTAGACTTAAAAAAAAAACCCTTTGAATCATTTCCTGTTCATCAGGAATCCTTGAAAGATGTTGTGAGGTTTAGAACTATCCCACACAATTTGCTGCATCTTCACCAAGGTAAAACTGTCACAATACTTTTATGGAGAGGCTGTGATAGTTAAAATAGTAAAAACTACTTCAGCCCAAAGGAAAGATGCTTAGTTGAACCGTATCTCAAGTAGTAGTAGCGCTAATACACTAATATATAAGGTACAATTCTACGTAATGGAGAGTTTCTATCTTATTTCCAAATGACTTGCAGATGTATTACTGCTGCAGCTGTTGCAAGCCTTGTAATAGCATTAGGCTCTGACTCAGTCAGTTGGTGCCAGTGAATTCTGGCAGCAGAACATGTTTTGATATTCCCAGGGAGCAAACTAGTCAACCAAAAGGGGGTGGAAGAGCAGTTAAACTAGGAAATTATGAGAAAAACTTGAACTAGAGTATGGAAGAGGTATACAATTTAAAAAGAGGTATTTTATTAACCCAATAATATTGTACTGATCTCTGCCTTCCAGGGAAACACTTGGACAAGCATATTTTAGTTCTCATTCCTAACACTGTGAAACGTGACACACTTAGCCCTTTCTGAAAGGAACAAGGGGATAGTGAGCAAAATGGGCACAATACCTAGTGGTTAAGGTTGACCCTTTCTCCCTGTTCCCTGCTTCACTTTCTTTTCTGGTCAAATTGGGATTACTAGGAAATTGGTAGGAAGCCCTGACAAAACAATGGAACCTGCGTGTTCTGGTGGCACAGCAACATACTGCCGCCTGATTAACTTTGACCGGGTAGATAAATATTGTAGGTGGTAATATATAAGGAGTTTATTAAAAGGTGAAATAAAGAAAGGGGTGGGCATGTAGTAACAAGCAAACAGGAATGATAAAGGAGTTTGTTGGCAAGAAAATTCAAATGCAAATTAAACAAATTTTCTGACGTAACTAACTGGATACAGATCCTATTCTAGTAACTCACGTTCTTTCCTACACTCGCATGGTAAGCCAGCATGCCTTTTGCAAACAATGGATGCAAGCTTTTTTCAACTATGGATCAGGGCAACTTATGTTATGCACTTATGTCCCCTGGCAGGGGCAGTAAAAAACAGAACTGATATCATGGGTTCATCTGATTGGATGTTTATGACCATTCGGCATCCCTACTTGCCCTTTTACCTGGTTAGGTGGGCTTGAATGGCCAATCAGCTTCTGTATGCCGGCGCCAGTAGGTTATTTGCCTGGGGTCTATTGTATGAGGTAGACCCACACATTGAAGAGACAGAGTGCAATCATAACGTACCCTTGTGCCCCTCCAGTACTGTTTCAAATGTGTCATAAGGGAATTGGCTTGGCCAGCGCAAGGATGTGCGCTGGCCCACAAAGGCTGAATCCAGCCTCCATGCCACCCTAGGTAGGTAAGGTAGCACTGGCCAATGCATGTTTGGCCAGTGCAGGGGGTTGGAGAGGACAGAACAAGATGGGGGGAAGGGCAGGCCAATGGGCAGAATGGGCCAGGGTGGGTGGGACACGCCTCTGGCAGATAGGCCTTATCCTAATCCTACTGAGCGCTGGCCTTTCATCGGATCTGCGTCACCAATTTAGGGCACTACTGGGGCATTTCTCTGAGTTGTGCGACAGCCACCTCCTAACCTATTCCAGCCCAGGCTAAAATTGGGCTAACGATCTATAAAATCCTTGCAGTCTTTCTACAACAGCGCTGAATTTAAACATTTTCAGAGAATTATCCCAGGCCCTCCGGTGCTGCAGATCAGAAGGGTCCAAAAATGGTGGTGGGAGATCTGGGATTTTCAACACACCTTTGCTCACCATCTTGCCATGTGGTTGCCACATTAAACTGGCCTTGTACTGAATGGCAATATATAGCAGTCTCTCACCTCATTAAAGTATGACTAGAAAGGTGTTTTACAGGTTTACTGAACTGAGCTCAATTTTTATCAGTGAGGAGTTTTTATACTCCTATCTCACTATTTACTTAATTACATGCCAAACACACATTTTAATTCAAACAGCTGAAAATAGTATTGTTTTTTAACTTCCTAGTCCTTTAAAATCAAAACCCCAAATACAACTCACAGGGCAGTGCTTTCTGTTGTTCCCAACCTCCCCCTCCTTACACTTTCCCTACCTTTTTGAATATATTTCTAAGAATTATTTAACATGAAACTAGGCACCTTGAGTGCATTTGTTTCAATCTTCCTGTATATAAAATATATCAGGAAGCAGAAACACATTTATTTTTATGAGCAGAGACATTCCAGTTACACGGAGCAACATAGCAAAAAAAGATTCTGCCTGTTTTCACTTATATTGCTCATAAAACTGGATTATGCGAAATAAACCCCAGAGACAGAAGTGCTATAACATAACTCTGAATTTTCTACTGTGAACAGTGCTAGCAAGCACACGCATGGAGTGTGTATTATTACTGTAGCTGCAGATATTTTGGAATATTTATGGGACATATTGGTTACAGTTGACAAAAAGAACTAAGCTTACAGCTGCTCAGATAATTTGTGCTGTCTGTACAACTATTATAAAGATCATACGAATAGATACTGCCCTTTCCTACATTTTTCCAGTTGATTATTATAGCACTAGTATTTTATTCACATCCACACCAGATATAAATGCTGCACAAACTAATGTATTGCATTTTATAAAAGGGATACATTTTATACCACGGACATCTTTAATCCCATTTTATGCACTCTTTTTGCTGTGTATATTAGGAATTCTCAAGCTTTTAAGCTAATGTTTAATAGTAGCAGCTGTCAACCCCAGATCCCAAAGAAGAATACCTATTTAAAAAACAATTCTTTTAAATCCAGCTTTTAGAAGATCTTGGCATTCTTAAATCTTTTTAGCCCTGACAGAGGTTGGATGCCTGTAACCCATTGAGTAAAAGCAGGAGAAGAACACTGGGGGCCCAATCCAAGAAGCCAGCACACAGACATGCACCACCTTCCCCAGCTCCGAGAGTGGTCCAAACGTGCTTTACAGTGGCCCTTGTGCTGGCCCAACTTTGCTGGTCTAACTCTAGGTTAGGATTGTGCTCTGAGTGATTCTCAACTTCAGGGGCACCAACTTGCCCTGAACATGGGGGGGGGGGCTTGAGTGGTCAGGCCCCCTGATGTAGCCATGTTGGATGAGGCCACGCCCCCTGGCGTAGCCATATCCGACATGACCACACTCCCATGGTCGGTGCTGGACTGGGAGTGTGCCTGTTCATCAGCCTGATCGCTCAGCGCACTTCAGCCTGATCGCTCTGACAAACATGCACGCTCCAGCCCAGCGCCGAACATGGCAGGTGCCGCAATGACAGGCAGCCCGAGCCCGGATTGCAGAAATCGAGGCTGGTTCACTCGCCACGGTCTGGACTCGGAAGGGGCTGCCTTGCATCATGGCACCCATCTTCGATGCTGGGCTAGGAGCGCGCCTGTTTGGGAGTTGACAAAGCACATGGTTTCCCTCCACCGCTGCTTGGGCAAAACTGCTCAATCTGCAGCGGGGGAAACATGCGCACTTTCCTGGAGTTGAAAGCGGGAAAGTCTCTGGGCAGCCAGCCAGCCAATCAGGGGACTGGAGGGGAGGAACCTTTGGGAGTAGCTGCATCCCATTGGCTCTCCCTGCATCTCTCATTGGCTCTCGTCTGCAGCTGCTCTCGCTCTGCTCTGCTCTGCTCTTTGGGGTGGCAGTGGCCAGATATTGGAAGGGCGCTGCCACCCCGAAAAAATACTGGGGTCGCAGACGGCCAACGTGCCACCACGAAGTCGGCACTACTGCTCAACCTCCTCCCCTGGCCATGTCTGCCCTAAGCTTGCATTAAGGCCCAGGAAGAGCTCTTGGGTTCTGCCCTGGACAGCTCGCCTTCGCCGCTTAAGGCAGACCCAACTGAACAACCAGCACAGGGCCTCGTACCTCTGCAACCGTATAAGAGATATCTAGTTTGGACCCAAGGTCACCAAGTTACTTTAAAGCTGACTATGGACTTCCCTGCTCACCCTTTTAATCATTTAAGTGTACTCGCACTCAAGTTATACTGTTCTTAGTTATTTCTTTTCATAGTTCTCTTTCTTTTCATTGATCAAGCCCAATGCAAGTTCTGCTGAGCTGGATCCCACAGCAATCTTTCCCTAGGGTGAATGAAGCCTATTGTTCTGCCAAGCGGGCTTTCTGGAGTGCTGCAGATCACCCCCAACCTTCGTGTTGGCCTGCTGCATCTGGAATCTGCTACCCCAGCAGGCTTTCTGCCTGCATTTCCGGGCACAAAGGTTGGGGGCAATCTGCAGTGCTCCAAGGAGGCCCCCGTGTGGATCTGGAAGCTCCGTCCATGCCAGAGAAAACTTTGAAGGGAAGCAGTGGTCTGCAGTTTGGAGACGGTTGGCTGCCCTATTGTCTGCCTGGAATGATACAGTTCTATGAATACAAAAGTGCTTGCTTAACATACAGGCATGCAGAGCTCTTTTTCCCATGTTATATTAGCCAATATCAAATCTTGATTGATGTGGAGTGATGAATAGTCAGAACTTAAGAGCACCCAGTTAATGGGCTATCTGTGCTGAAGTAATGGCTCCTAAGAAAACTGTCACAAAAGCTAGCAAGAGCTTGTTCATAAGCTGACCTAAACCTAGGGACAAACTTAAACCCTAAACCTAGGGTTTGAAAGGTGGAAAAACCTTCCAAGCAGATGGTGTGAAGAAATGGATGTGTGATCTGTTACCAGATGACAAGACAGATACGGCAACAAAGTGAACTCTCAAAGAAGAGGTAGCCAAATCTGTACACTTACGCTGTTGATAAGACTCGGGCAAATATTTCCTCAAGCAGACTAAGGCTGCAATCCTGTACTTACTGAAAGTAAGACTTATTGAATATAATGGGTCTTGATTCTGAGAAAATATGTATAGGATTGTGCAGCAAGGTGTCTTTTAGTTCCCCCTCAATACTGACTGTGGTAAAACTCCCAGTTTTTGGACCCTTCCAACTACCAGAGGTATTTGTGATGCTTCAGTTTCTAAACCATGCTGCAGAGACATCCTGCTGCCACCCCTCTTTGAATTCAGCAGCATTACAGAAGAGCACATTTCAGGCAGCCAGTGGATAGAACTGCTGTCTTTGTACATGGGTCCAGCTTAGATAATAGCCAGCCTTCCTGCTGAGATTGACATGTGCCAGTCAACTCCAGCCCACCTAACCAGGTCAAGGGGCAGGTAAGAGATGCCCAGGTGATTGTAACTCATCCAACTGGATAAACTCATGCTGACCTCAGGTAAGTTTTAGAAGGTTACACCCAGAGATGGATGGATGTCTTGCTGCACTTTGTAATTAAAAACAACCATTGTTTTATTACACAGTGTCCCTCAGGGCATGAAGAATACCCAAACAGCTTTTGATTGGGCTTTCTTCCTGCCCTGAGGGTACACTGTTTGCAATTGAGAGCAGGAACAGAATAGCTTGCACGCACAATGTGTAACTACGTGGGTACAGTGCAGTATCTTTCAGGTACTAACAACCAATAATTGGTACCATATGTCCTGGTACTATCAGTATACACAGGTTCTCATTAGGCTTATGAAATCAGCACTTTAAACGCTTAAAAGTTGATGGAGAAAACCAAGCTGGAAAAAAGTTAAGCATGAACTTGGCTTTCACACTTGAGATAATCTAAAATTCTTTCTTAATAAAAAATGCTAATGGGAACATAGGTTTGTATGCAGGCCATTGTTTTGTCTGTTTTATTGGACATTTTACTCATGAAAAATACACAATATTAGGGAGTTGCAGAAGAAATCTTCACATTTGGATCTGTGACAATCTTCCAACTGAGAAAAAGAGAGATGCTTGACCTGACCACAAATCTAGAGAAATTCTTCCATTTGCCCAAGCTTCTTGCAGCCCATTAGAATGTATATGCTACTGCATATATTTTCATTATGTACCATGTTTCTAATACTGTAACACAACTACTCGCCCCGAGACAGTACAAAGCTGCACTGCAAGAAGTCTTTCACTACTCTTTCACATGAGTTCATGCAACAGCACTAATTTTCCTCTTTCAATTCACCATTCTTTGGAACCAAGCCGCTAAAACAATGATCTTCCAACGAGGCAATTGTACTACAAGGTTATGGATCAGAAGGACACATTTCTCCTAGAAAAAAAATTAAACTAAACCAACAAAATTAGTAAACGGCAATGGGTTTTCTAGAGAATTAAAATCCACCATGTTAATTTACAAACTTGGAAAGCAGCCTTTCTTGCTGCTCATTTAATTTAAATCACTTTTTGATAATCCTTCAGTACCACATGAATTTGTAAGAAAAAGCCAAGAACATTTTCTGTTTGTTTCTATGCTATAGAAAGCCAGCAAATATTAGCATAGACCTTGCCAGTGCTAGTCTTGTTCAATTCCAAATAATACTGTATTGAAGCAGCAAGATAGTTAACCTACATGGCTTTCTTCTTATTTAACACCTTTTGTTGAGAAACTGAATATACGTACAGGAAAACAATGTTGGTGGGTGACACTGAATGGTCCTCTTTTGTGGCCTGTATTCCAAGAAATGCAATTTCAGTGCATGTCTGTACAAAGGCGTGGCGTTATTATTCTCAAGTATATTTAGTCCAAAGTCTTATGTCTCCACACAACATAATGATAGAACTATCAGACTCCCAAGTTCTGTCTAATGCAATATTTCTATCCTCGTTAAAGGTGACTGTCAATTTCCAGGACAAGTCTTTTTTTTCCAGCAAAAATCAGTGCATTGACAGCCTGGAAATAATAGTGCCAAAAATAGACATATATGTTTACTAATCTACTATGCAGAAGCAAAGCCATCCTGCCAATAAATTGTGGTCATTCAATCCACGTAGCTAGAACAGATCCAAAGTATTTAAAACGGTGCCTTAGAGAGTGTACCTCAATCCAGGAAACTATATGCAAGCCTCCCTTGAGGAAACAAAGAGCATTTTTCATCTGGAAGTGCTCATTCTTTTCTTTAGCCTTAAAGATCAAAGGAACAGGAAGAAAAGAAGTTCACATGGTACAAGGAAACACCCCTTTGTAAATCAAGAAGCCTGCAAAAAGATTGACCAAATGACCCTCAGCTCTGACATTTGAAGAGTTAAACTAAATGCTTTGATTAGTGTATCAGGAAAATTACACAAGGGACCACTTTCCACTGGGTTTTTAGGAACTCTACAAAAGTTGCTCTTCCTTGATCCTAGGGCTTGACAAATTTGCTTTGAATCTAGCCCAAAAATTTAGAAGTCAGGACAGTACCTGAATTTTATCACACACAAAAAAAACCCATGGAAAAAAAGAGAGTGGCTCAGAACATAAAAAAAAAATATATGAGACTGGAATCAAGAGGGAGGGCAGGATGTGGAAATGGTGGAAGGTGTGGACAGAAGGCAAGCTAGGGGGTGGGCAGGTTGCTCACTAAATTGCTGGGACAGGAGAGACTTCAATCACTGAGCAGCAGGCAAACTCTACCCTGTGTATTACTTGCAGAAATCAAAGTGCCACAGAGCATTTGAACCAGTAAGGTTGCCCCCATTAGATCCTAGCTAGCAAACTTGTAGGATCCTAGCATGTGGCCCAAACACACATGATGTAGTAAGTAATCTTGACTTACTGCAGCTTGATGCTAACATTGTCTTTGACCAGCACAGTGGCCGCTAAGCTGGCCTGGAGTGTTGCAAACATGCCCTAAGTTGGTGATCCTCTGAGTCCCATAGAGTGGGTTCTCAGACTCCTGAAAAGGACCTACAGGCATGCCCCAATATCTGCTGGGGTTCTGTTCCAGACCCCACTGTAGATACCTGAAACTGTAGATACTGAGACACCTTTTTAAAGATAGGGGAATATCAGTGGTTTTGCTGCAACAAGGTAAAAAGAAAGAGATTTGTTTAATATTCTTCTGTCTTTCTAATAGGTGTCCTAGTATCCGTGGTACATGTTAATAACTATGGATACAGGGGCATACCTGTACCATGTGCTGGAAGTTTTAACATTTCCTGGAGTAACATCATGGCACTCCCTGGAATGGAATAAAACAGATAGTAGTGTGAATCAATTGATAGTCACATTTCAAATTTTGGCAGGAACTCACTCACTTGGATGGAAAAGAAGCTGAATTCCCCCTCATGGCTAATGGCATTTGCAACAAAAGGACAAATGCTGTCTGTAAGCTGATCCCAGCATCTGAATGGCACAGACTGTTACTGGTGAGTTAAAACTGCCCAAAATACTGGGAAAAAATAGGCAACAGGATTAATCACAGGAACAAATGCTTCAAATAAATACAAGATCTTTATTCTAGATTCAGCATTCCACCATATATTTCTTGACTGTAAAGAAGAGGAAAAATATTGTATGCCAAAGGACCCCCAATTTATTCCTACAACCTTTAATCTAGCCCCATTAAGAAGTGAATCTTGCAGTCATGCCCCTGTCATCTTATACAGGCATGCCCAGGTATCCACTGGGGTTCTGTTCTGGACACATGGACGGACGGATGGACACACACACACACACACACACCATGTATACCAGACAAAGTGGATACTGGGGATGCCTTTTTAAAGGTAGGAGAACATCACTGGTTTCGCTGCAACAAAGTGAAAAAAGAGATTTGTTTAATGTTCCTCTATTTTTTTAATAAGTATCCCAGTGTCCTTGGTATTGGTGGATAACTGAAACAGTAGATACTGAAACAGTGGATACTGGGGCACACCTCTATTAACTGAATGGTGAGCATGAGAATGTTACCTTGCCTCTTACTCAATCAAAGACACATAGTAGGGAGGGAATGGGAAAGGCAGAAGGACAAAGATACTGCTTGTGCCTTCCTCGACAATTATCAATGCTTCACACCTTAAGCACTAGTGCAAGATATTTAATTTGTATGTCATTGTACTCTTCAGTTTGCTGCCCACAAAGTCTACATTTAGCAACACAGCGTTGGAACCTGTCACCAGGAGGGTTTTTTTACAAGCTTCAGCTACTCTTACTTGGAAAGCTGCTCTTACCAACTCTTGGAAAAACTGGACCTAGTCACTGTCATACGTGCAGCAATTACGTCCAGGTCAGACTCTTGCAATGCACTATAAGTGGAACTACCTTTAAAGCTTCAGCTGGTTCTGATCATCACTGCTGGATTACTGGTGAGGGCAAATAGATGGGAGCTTGTAGCACCTATTTTGCAGCATCTGACTATAATGGTAACCAATTTGTTTTTGGGCCCAATTCAAAATGCCAGTTTTGGCCTTTATAGCCTTTAATGATCTGGAACCCATTTAACCGAAGACTAAGGATCTATCCAATTTTCCAGGCCTGATGTAGCCATCCCAGTGGGATGTGTGCTGCATTCTGTGGTGGTGGAGAAGTCATGGAAGCCTCCTCAAGGTAAGGGAACATTTGTTCACTTACCTCAGGGCTGCACTTGCAGCTATATCAGCACCAGAACGTTGGATAGAATTGGACCCTAACTGAATTAACAATAATATTAATGATTTCATTTTCCCGTATCTGCCCAGTCCCTGAGATCTGTATCAGAGGCCTGCTCTCTGGCTCACCATGGCAGAAATCCAGTTGGTGGGCACAGGAGACAGGGCCTTTTAATTTAACAAAGCCTTCCCAGATCTGAAACTGTATTTTTAAAACTCATTCTGCTTACACTTACTTTAATTCTGCAATTCCAGCATTTTAAAATATTGTTTTAATATGTGGGTGATATTCTTACCAATTTTCCATATATTGTTTTGACCCAAGACAAGCAGTCTAACAGGAGAACCCCATGAAACTTTACTTGGAAATAAATTCCACTGTGTTCAGATGGGCTTAACCCTGGCAAAGTGTTTATGATAACTGCTGTATTCTCTCCAAGCCTCCCAACTGTTTTGCTTATCTGTAGTTTGGACATTTTTAACTCCCTAGTCAAGCAACTTTCAACCTTTTTCATCTCATGGCATACTGAGAAGGTACAGGCACACCAAGAAATCCAAACAACCATAATCAGAAGGAAATTAGTTTGGTATCAAAAATGTGTTTTGTATCACCATTAGTTTTGTATCAAAAATGTGCTACCTGAAACATTCATGCAGTGATATAATGAGGGTCTATAGCATTTCTTATGTCCCTGCTCATTGAAGGGGTTGTACAAACCCTGGTAACAGTGGAAGATTATCTTTCGTTTTATCTTCATTTGTCTCACACACCATCTATAAGACATCATCTTTTCTATGAACAAAGGGCACATTCTGTATACAGAGAACACCTTTCGATACAAGCAGTGGTGTCATCTACTCTCTTGCAAGACGGAACGCTGGGCAGGACTTAGAGTGATCGACAGCCCGTCGACTCGCTTCCGCTTTCTTCGCGCTCCCCGCACGGCTTTCCCTCGCCTCGGAGGGAGCGCCTGCTCGCCAGGGGGGATGGGTGGGGGGCGCGCCGGGTGCCTGGGCGAGCAGGCGCCCCCTCCGAGGCGAGGGAAAGCCGCGCGGAGAGCGCAAAGAAAGCGGAAGTGAGTCGACGGGCTGTCGATCACGCTAAGTCCCGTCCAGCGTTCCGTCTTGCAAGAGAGTAGATGACACCACTGGATACAAGTCATTGTCTTTATAAACATTTCAATCAATCACTACTACTTATATACCGCTTTTCAACATAAAGTTCACAAAGCGGTTTACAGGCAAATAATAACATTAAAATTAAATGGCTCCCTGTCCCAAAAGGGCGCACAATCTAAAAGAATGGAGAACACCACCAGCAACAGCCACGAGAAAGACACTGTGCTGGGGTGAAAAGGGACAATTGCTCTCCCCCTGCTAAATATAAGAGGACACCACTTGAAAAAGTGTCTCTTGCCCACTTAGCAGGGGATGTTTGACACTGGCAAACAGTCATTCTTTTCCCCACTCATTGTTAAGCAGTAAAAATTGTAATTTCTTTTTTATTTTTTGATCAATTCCAATTTTTCATCAATGTCATGCACAATGTCATGGACATCGAGGCCATGGACATGGCTAAAAACAAAATGAAAGAGGAAATGCATGGCTCATTATTGATTGGATAATTTTATTTATTTTATTTATTTACTGTATTTTTATCCTGCCTTTGTCCCACACTGAGGAGGACTCAAGGTGGTTAACAATTAAAAAACCACATTACAATAAAAACAATATTTAAAATCTTACAACAATTAAAAATTAAAATAAACACTTTGGCCCCACTATTAAAATACAGCACAATAAAAACGCCAACCCACAGTGTAAGTAAAAGCCTTCACAAATAAAAAGGTCCCCCCCAAATTTTGCAACTGTTAGCTAAGATATGGATATGTGTCTCTTGCCTTCATTTTACTGCCCCTCTTCTCCATTTTGACCATTGTGATCTACTGAGAGCACCCTCATTGCAATACCAGCTGTCCACAGCATATGAAGGTCAATGGTACACAGAGAAGTGATCATATCCACTGGCTATGATCTCCTTTTCTCTGGAGAGTCGCCAAAGCCCAAGCATTTTCCAGAGGGAATTGTCAGCTCTTTTTCATTTGGTCTGGCATTTGGTGACCAGGACTTAAGCCAATAGGGAGTTATTTTAAAATAGACTCTTTTTGGTACTTGTTTTTGTTTTAATTTTTTTAAACAGATCACCTGCTCCAATACATCAAGACAAGGCAAGGAATGGTAAAGGTATCCCCGTGACCGAATGGTCTAGTCGTGACTGACTGTAGGGGGCAGTGTTTCTAAGCCGAAGAGCCGGCATTTGTCCTAGGACAAATTTCCGTGGTCATGTGGCCAGCATGACTATATGCCAAGGCGCACAAAACGTCGTTACCTTCCCACCAAAGTGGTACCTATAGTCCTGGCCAAAGGTTTTGAGAATGACACGAAGATTTAATTAATTAACACAAGGTCTGCTGCTCCAGTGTGGAAGATGGCAATGTGCATATACTCCAGGATGTTATGAAGAGTGATCAGATCAATTGCAATTGATTGCAAAGTCCTTCTTTGCCATGACAATGAACTTAATCCCCAAAAAACATTTCCACTGCATTTCAGCCCTGCCACAACAGGAGCAACTGACATCATGTCAGTAATTCCCTCGTTAACATAGGTGTCAGTGTTGACCAGGACAAGGCTGGAGACCACTCTGTCATGCTGATTGAGTTAGAATAATACACTGGAAGCTTTGAAAGGAGAGTGGTGCTTGACATCATTGTTCTTCCTCTGTTCACCATGGTCACCTGCAAGGAAACACATGCAGCCATCATTGCTTTGCACAAAAGGGGATTCACAGGCAAGGATATTGCTGCTACTAAGATTGCAACTACATCAACCATTTATCAGATCATCAAGATCTTCAAGGAGAGACGTTTAATTGTTGTGAAGAAGGTGTCAGGGTGCCCCAGAAAGTCCAGCAAGCACCAGGACCATCTCCTAAAGGTGATTAAGCTGCAGGATCGGGGCACCACCAGTGCAGAGCTTGCTCAGGAATAGCAGCAGGCAGGTGTGAGTGCATCTGCACACACTGTGAGGCGAAGGCTTGTGGAGGATGGCCTGTTATCAAGAAGGACAGCAAAGAAGCCATGTTTGTCCAGGAAAAACATCAGGGACAGACTGGCATTCTGCAAAAGGTACAGGGGTTGGACTGCTGAGGAATAGGGTAGAGTCATTTTCTTTGATGAATCCCCTTTCCAATTGTTTAGGGCATCTGGAACAAACCTTGTCCATAGAAGAAAAGGTGAGCACTACCATTGGTCCTGTGTCATGCTAACAGTAAAGCATCCTGAAACCATTCATGTGTGGGGTTGCTTCTCAGTCAAGAGAGTGGGCTCACTCACAATTTTGCCTAGGAACACAGCCATGAATAAAGAATGGTACAACGTCCTCCAAAAGCACCTTCCATCCAGGAGCAGTTTGGTGATGAACAATGCCTTTTCCAGCATGCTGGAGCACCTTGCCATAAGGCAAAAGTGATAACTAAGTGACTTGGGGACCAAAACATCAAGACTTTGGGTTCATGGCTGGGAAATTCCCCAGACCTTAATCTCATTGAGAACTTGTGGTCAATCCTCAAGAGGCGGGTGAACAAACAAAAGCCCACGAACTCTGACAAACTCCAAGCACTGATTGTGCAAGAATGGGCTGCCATCAGTCAGGATATGGTCCAGAAGGTGATTGACAGCATGCCAGGGCGAATTGCAGAGGTTTTGAAAAAGAAGGGTCAACACTGCAAATATTGATTCTTTGCATAAACAAATGTAATTGTCAATAAAAGCCTTTGACACTTATGCAAATGCTTGTACTTATACTTCAGTATACCATCGTAACATCTGCACAAAGATCTTCCAACATTGGAGCAGCAGACTTTGTGAGAATTAATCTTTGTGTCATTCTCAAAACTTTTGGCCAAAACTGTATTTACCTACTTGCATTTTTATGTGCTTTCTAACTGCTAGGTTGGCAGGAGCTGGGACAAGCGACAGGAGCTCACTCCATCGCACGGTCTTGAACTGCCAACCTTCATGTCAGCAAGCTCAACAGCAGTTAAGGCAATTGTTTTAATTTTTTTTATTCTCTTTTAAACAGATCACCTGCTCCAATACATCAGGACAAGGCAAGGTACAACTTTTCAAAACTATGTTTTGATCCTCATATACAGAAAATAGTACTTTTTAACAGAGTAGTTCACAATGGTTTGCACAGAAATAAATTTTAAAAATGGGTTATTGCACCCTCGGCCGGTGCAAACCTGCGTTCCTGGGACAGCACAGAGGCTAGATTTGGCCTCCATAGAATGATGCATGTCTTCATACCAGTCCTGTAGACTCCTAAAGAGCCTTACAGCATGTTCGTGACACACCTGGACTGGTGTAAGGGACACCGGCCCAGTGCAATGTTAGGATTGCACTCTTAAAATGTTATTTAAATTGTGGGACGCTGTTTAGTTCCCTGTTTGCTTTTTCCAAACATTCACCATTTATAAGCCAAAAATGCGATGGCATCTTGGAAGGTTCATTGTGAATGAACTTTGTGTACGCAAAAGCCTACCATATTTCACCAAATACATGCAGAAAGCCATAATATTCACACATGTAGGGCTCTGATATGCTGAAAAATAAAACAAAAACTAAAGATGATGGTAATATAAAATGCAGTACATTTAATTACGTAAACAGTTTGCATTATCTTTCCATTCTCATTCATCTTTGTGCAACAAGAACAGAGTCATGGGAACGGAAGCTGAAAACGGGAATTGTGTGGAGGGCCATATTTCCACAGAGTTGTTCAAGCCTTGTCACTAATATCTTTCGTTTTTTAAAAAATTGTAGGTCCTAAGTGTATGAATAAGGTTAACGTACTATTCTGTCCAATGCTGTCAGGAATAGTTCACCCATTCCCAACTTTCACTGGCCTGAACAACAAGTTCAAACGCACCAACAGAACTAACAACTATTTTTAAATTAAGCAACACCATGTGTAATTAGATTATGTGTAATTGGGGTTTTTTTTGTTTTTTGTTTACATTTATCTTGTAAGTGGCCCTCCGACAGCAAAAACTTAGAAATTCCATTGCAAAGTCTCCTGTTGTGGGGTGGTGGTGGTGGTGTGTGTGTGTGTGTGTAAACACACATGAACAGAGCTGAGGGATATTTGGAAAATAGGTTTCGAGTACGTACATAAACAAACCTATAGCTTTTCCAAAGGGGCAGTATGTGTCTATTGCAGCAAAAACAACACAGAATCTTGTCCTTTTTCCTTCAAGAGAATGTTATCTTAAAATCTCATTCAGTTTCGAAGAGATTAGAGAATACAAGAAGGGAGAATCAAACATGGCTTGCTGGCTAAAGTTACTCAGGCTGCAATCCCATACATGCTTACCTAGAAGTAAGCCCTGTTGAATAAAGTGACTTACTTCTGAGCAAACATGCAAAGGATTGTGCTCGCACTGATCAGAGCCTTAAACACACATACACAACTGCAGTGACCAATACCAGTTCCCATTCCATTTTGCAGATTGAATTACATCCCTGCCCATTGGGATCACTCTGGCCATCTCACGTTCACGAAAGGCAGCTGCAGCCTGCAACAAGGCTACATGACGTCACGTATGGCTCCGGCCCTGGTCTCACTAAGGATTCCAATGAACGGAGTCTCTCTAACTCCTCTCCGCCCGATCCGCTATCGCAGGACCAACTTTCGCCTTCGAATCCCTCCAGACCAAACTAATGGGAAGGGAAAAGGACGGCCGAAAACAGCGTTCGTTATCCCCCGCCTCCCTATGAGTATTCATGAGGCTGCTGCGGCCGCGCGCCAAGACCCAGAGGGCGGTACCTTTGTGTCCGCCCCTCCCATTCACCAAGGCGTGCGTCGAGGAGGGCGTAACTAAAAACAGGACGTGCCCCGCTCCCTTGCTGAATATTGATGAGACGTCTCGCGAAGCGCGCTGTCGTTTCGCCTGGCGCGTAGTGCGATTGGACGAGGACGTGTATGCGTGGTGACGCTCGTCGCGGCGGTGCGGGTCCCGATTGCTGCAGCCGCTTGTCAGTGTGACGAAGATTGGCACTCAGGTAAGCGCTGTCACTCAAACCTGCTCCTAGCCATCCAGCCATCCATCACGGCGCGCCCGCCGCCAGTGTCGGCCGTCTTGGCTCAGCCGCGCAAACAGACCCGGGGATGTGGGGCAGAGTGGGGGGAGGCGAGCCCGCCACACGGAATAGCAGGGCGGGGGCATCCGCACCGTAACCTACTAGGAGGGGGGTTAGGGGCGTCGGCAGGCAGGCGCGAGGAAGGAAGGGGAGGGGGAGTGAGGAAATTTCTGGAACAGCCGCCGACTGGCCGTTGCTTTTGTGGGAGGAGGTGGCGGCGGTGCGCGCGTGCGAGCGAACGAGCGCGCGCGCTCTATGGAAGCGGAGGTGTCGCGCGCCTTAGGGGGTGGAGTAGGTGGGGGGAAGGAAAGGGCAACAGCTGTTTGCGGCGCGAGGCGAAGCGGGGGAGGTAGGGAGGGCGGTATTTAAAGGGGCCCACCTTTAGGAACATTCCGATAGACCTGATGCAGGACGATCGGCGATGCAGCTGTTCCTGGGTCACCCCGACCCCCGCTGCGTCCTTGCTTACTTCCTTGAGTGCGGCTCGGGGTTCCCTTGCCGGCTGCCCTCGCCCAACAGGCGAAAGAAAGCACAGCAGCGCAACTGCGCGAGGGAAGAGCCTCTTCCTACCCGCGAGTCGCGAGCAACTGCTTCCCTCCGCCCTCCCTCCCGTCGTTCGGAATAATCCTCCTCCTCCTCCTCGCACAAATTGGCGCGGGAACGCAACGTTGTTAAAGTGTTGGGGCAAATCCTCGGGGAAGCGTCGTTATGTAATCTGGTGGTTTTCAATAAAACGCGAGCCGCTCGCCTCCTGCTTTCTGAGCTCGTTTCAAATCTTTGGGTGGCGGTGACCTCCCTGCCGTCGCAAAGGCCTGGAACATGCCTGTCGAGGGTCTCGCAACCTCTAAAAAGAGAGAGAGAGAGAGAGAGAGAGAGGATGGGGGGAGACGGGAAACCGCCCCACTCGTGACAGAATACAGTGGACTGAAACTTTTCAGAAACCTGCAGGCGATTGCCTATCTCCTGAGTGGGGGCAGAAGACATTTGGCATGCTCTTAATGTTAATATTAAATTGAAAATACGTTTGTGACAGGAGACAGTGACGAGTAGGAAAGAGCTAGCTTCTGGCAGAGCTGAATAAGATGGTATCATATTTCTAGCTGTAAGCGTTCCTTTTAAAAACATATATGGTCAGGCAGTGTGTGCTCTGATGCTGCTTCATTATGATGGTGGATATGTATTCTATGGTACCAGCTCCTTCACTCAAGTTTATTTTCTTGGAATAGTGTATAGACCCACATTTTCCAGTGTTCAAAAGCATTGGCCAAGGAACTAACGCTTAAAGTGATACGTTTAAAATTACATTTGTTTTTTAAGCCCTGAGTTTTAAATTCCTCTAGATTGCCCTTCCTTTCAATTTTAGTTTTGAGAAGCCAAAAGGAAGAAGCTGCTTTATATAGTCCCACAATACCAGGATTTAAGAAAAGCACCATGTTTAAAGGATTAGTGGTACTGTAAACGTTCACAGTGGGAATTTCAGTCTAAAGACCTCAGGAGAATTTTCCTCACCAAGCTGTCCATGCAGTTTGTTGCACATGTATGCCTATTTTAAATCGATCCTTTGTACGCCAATTGTTCTTGTATATAATTGTGTTCTGTTGTATACTGGAGGATTGTGTATTCTGTCTGAAAACAAGAGAACTGTGTATTGGAGAAACCTTAAATTCCATTCCAAAAAGAGACTGAATTCTGATGTGTATCAACCATACAAAAGTAACAGATTTGCTGATTTTTCTGGTAATGAGAAGGGGAAAAGGAAACTATGTAGGACTTTGAAGCAAAGCTCACCCCTGAAATCTTCAGCTGGTTTCCCACCACCACTACAGCTTCTGAAATCTCAGTAAGCACTGTATACAAATTTTGAGTAAACTTGAAGGCTAAACATTCTCAATTTCTATAGGGAGAGATTCTCAGGATGTTGACATGCCCTTGCGAGGTGTTTTAAGGAAACATTCGGCGCTTTGACATAGACATATTAAGTAAGCATTTATATTTTGTAACAAATCATCATAAAGAGTGAAGTATATATTGAGTATATATTCTCAAGAGCATTAGTTCTTGAAGGATCAGCATGCAAATCTGTTTCAGAGGAACCTTTCAAATAAATTGAGTCAGAAGAGAGACTTAAAAGAGTGTTATGGTACTGGGGAACGAACCTATGATGGTAGATGCAGGTGTACAAACGGCCTTATGGAGCAGAGTGGTAGCCCTGAATTTGTCTCTCATTGCTCCATTGCTTTTGCCATCCTAAGGAAAGATCAATACAGTAGCCATGTAAAAGAGTCACTAGTTCCAGCAATTATCTGTAGACTTTGATGAACTGCTGATTGCACAATTGTACCTTTAAGATGAATGTAGGTATATAAGTCTCAAAAATAAGGCAACAGTAATTTTAGCCTGGTCTACTGCTGTGATGGACATATGTAGATAGTGACTGCAATCCTATACACACTTACTTACTTGGTGGGATATGCTTCATAAATCTTTGCAGTGAATCAGAACCATCATGTTCAAATGTCTAGTCCAGTCAATATGTCATTAGACCCAGGACTAATTCTAACAAAAGGTCTGTAAATTGTTCTTGTCAGTACTAGGTGTACTGATTGACAGGAAAAAACTTTACCAAAACTGGACAACCGGAAGTGGGTTATTTTCAAGATGGCAGCCACAAACCATGAAAATCGGCCAAAATCATGTAACTGTGTTATTTTTAAGCTTAGAACTTTTTTCTTTTTTCAAACTCAAGTTTTTTTTTATGGTCAAGTAATTCATTTTAACCAATTACTTGGTCCATGGGTTGAAGATTGGATTCCAATGTAATGAGCATTGCAGGTGCTTTGCACCAGTCATAACAAATATCAAGTTGTATGTTTTTATTACCATAATACATTTGAACTGAACTGTTTCCTTTTTTTTAAACTACATATTCAACAAAGAACCCCTTAAACTAGGTTAAGAAAACTGCAGCAATATGCGGATAAAACAGTAACTCCTTAATTTTCTATTCATCCTCATCATCACCTAACACCTGATTGTCACAATTCATAACTTGACACGGTCCACATACAGAACTGCATGGATGTCCGTATGTTCTGCAACTGCAGCGGGTACCAGTGCAACCAGTTTTACAATTGCAGTGTATAATTTGCAGTAGACTGTCTGGTGCAGCAGTAATACCACACATTACTGGTACAAGTTCACCGCCACCGAGTTTCCAACCCCAGTCCACAGGATTCATTTCCTTAGTCATATCCATCCAAATCATGGTCTGATAGTAAACTCTGAGACAATGGAATTTTGTGGAAGACTCAGTTGGAGGCAGGCGTTCTGGATTCACAAACGATTTGGCTGTGACGACTTCCTTGGTGAGTGTCTGGTAATGCAAGGCTGCCAAAGAACCGTTGCTGTTGCCACCAAAAATAACAGCCATCGCTTGATTGCCAAGACTTACTATGTCAGTGGGGTTCTTGCCTGGTGAAATGAATGCAGTTGCACAGGATTGAAGGACAGAATCCCCTTTTAAAATTTTGTGGAAAACTGCTTTTTTTCCAACACGATATATACGTGAGGTGGAATCACATCCTGTGAAGGCATGAAGGAATAACAACTGTGCACATAACTTACTGCCCAGAGTAGACTTCAAGTAATTGATGTTGTACACTTTTGGAATGCCATGTGACTGAGTCTGATCTAAAATACAGTGGATTGCCATTCACTTCTGCATAATGTAGCAGAAGAATTAACAGGTCAGTATCCTCCCCAATGAGCGTGGTGCAATGTTCCTTGGCACTATTGACTGCGGCCTTTGAAATGTCCACATCAGTGTCACCTTGTGCTTGAAAAACCACACAGCCTCTCGTCACCAGTTCTTCAGTGATTAATTTGATTAGTTGGTGTTCGTTGCGTCCTACTTGTGCACAAGGCCAATTGAAATTAGTGACTGATGAAATAACCGGTTGTCAGGTTTCGGTAAGTTTTTTTTTCTGTCAATCAGTACACCTAATACTGGCAAGAACAGTTGACAGACCTGTTGTGGGAATTTTTCTAAGCTTAAAAATAACACAGTTACATGATTGTGGCTGATTTTCATGGTTTGCAGCTGCCATCTTGAAAATAACCCACTTCCGGTTGTCCAGTTTTGGTAAAGTTTTTTCCTGTCAATCAGTACACCTAGTACTGACAAGAACAATTTACAGACCTTTTGTTAGAATTAGTCCCGGGTTATGGGTTTTTTTCCCCCCCTAAATTGATTGGACTAGTCTGCTTTTATAGCAAGGAGAAACTATTAGTTATTTATGTGATACCAATTTGTATGGCACTGTAAAGTAGAGGTGAAGACAAGTCACTACCCTGTAATATAAAATAGTCGGAAGGCACAAAATAGAGGAAACGCGTGGGATGTTGCCAAGATGCAGGTAGTTCAGTTTGTAGTCAATTTCTTCAAGGCAGCATAGCTAATTTGTGGAGACATTAATAGTTTGAATTCCATCTTAATGGTGTTTACAGTAGTGCCATTTTCATACCTAACTTGTATTGCTGATTCTAAAATGTTCCCTCAATTGTGTAGTTTAAAAAAGTTTAGTTTCTCAATTTGCCAACGCCCTCAAGCATTCATTACTTAAAACTGCAGTTCTGAAAATCTTTCTGTGGTGCATTATATCTGTTCCATCATATTCCATCATATCTGTGGTGCGTGGAAGATAGGATTTTGTTTAAGGTCTTAGTCCTGTGCACGCTTAATGCGTGAATGCCATTGAATTCTGTAGACCTTGCTTTTGAGTAAATGTGTATAGATTTGGGCTGTAAGGGCCTGATCCAAAGGGCCTTATTGCCTGTGGTACATGTGTACCACTGACTAAAAGGGATGTGAACATACTGTAAAGCACATTTTTGACACTGGAAGGAGGGAGCGATGGTACTGGGTCAGCACTAGGAAGTGCCTGGCCTCAGTGCTGAAAAGACACTCCAGCAGTGCTTATGACCAGTAGGTGTTTTGGGGGCAGGGGGTGGGGCAGAACTAGGCAGGAGAGGGGGAGGATCAGGCCCATGCTGGTGGTAGGACCTGGTAGTGGCTTCCACCATTGGATCCAACACCCCTCCTTAGGCCGGGCAACCCATCACAGGGATGCTTGATTCTCCACCAGCAAAATAGCCAGTGGAGACTAGAGAAGTCTCATTGTAGGGGCCAGGACTTCCCACAGAGAATAAGATGAGCGTCCCCTTGCTCTGAGGAGACCCCAGTGGCTGCCACAGATCCCGCAGGATGTAGCAGTAGCCATTTTGCTACCGCTGCTTCAACAGGACCCTGGCAGCTCAGGATTGGGCTGTAGGTCTGCCTCACCAGATCTGCGAGTCATGAACTGGCAATGCAAAGGTATAGTAAGCCTGGATGTGGTGCTTTATGAACTGAGGCTATGGCATAGTACAACCATCTTGTGCAGATCATAGGACTGAGTTGCAATGCAAGCAGATGAAAACATAATATTGTTTAATATGCAGTTCTGCAGATAATACAGATACTGTCTGCTTCAGTGTATAGCATTCCTGTGGTATTTCTGTTTTATAGCAGTTTTTGCTTGAGGTTCCCCATTTGTCTTTCTTGCCCCAGTAATCTACAGGGACATGACAAAGTTGGTTTCAGAAAGACAGGCTGGAGGTACAAGCATGTATTAATGTCTTACAATCGAATACAATACAATATTCAATACAATAAGAATACAATATTCTAAAGAAGGAACATCATGATATTTTAGCCAAGTTGGGAAACTGTTTCTAGTACAGTAGATCATAAACTTTCCTTGTTCCTGTGGTAGCAAATCAAGTTTTTATTACAAGCCCTTTGGGATACGGACCCACATAGATTATTCAAAATCATTAGTAGTAGGCTTAAGTTTTTCAATTCCACTTCGTTGTGCCAATTTATTAGTACTGTGGTATTGTGCCTTTTTTTCTTAGAGGGCAAGCTGTGCTGAGTGCAGTGGCTGTTAAAGGTAAAGGTTTCCCCACAACCGAATGGTCTAGTTGTGACCGACTGTAGGGGGCGGTGTTCATGTCCATTTCAAAGCCTGCAGAGCCGGTGTTTTGTCCGAGGACAAGCTTCCGTGGTCATGTGGCCAGCATGACTATACGCCGTAGCGCACGGAACACCGTTACCTTCCCACGGAAGTGGTCTCCATTTATCTACTTGCATTTAGGTGCTTTTGAACTGCTAGGTTGGCAGGAGCTGGGACAAGCAACGGGAGCTCACTCCGTCACGCAGTCTTGAACTCCCAACCTTCCGGTCGGAAAGCCCAGCAGCAGCAGTTTAACCTGCTGTGCAACCACGTTCCTATAGCAGTGGCTGTTAGTCCCCAGTAAAATACATCACTCAGGAAGCAATCCTAACCGACTTTCCAGCACTGGCATAGTTGCACCAATGGGGCATGTGCTGTATTCTGCAGTTGGGGGTAGTGATGGAGGCTTCCTCAAGGTAAGGGAATGTTTGTTCCCTTACCTCAGAGCTGCATTGCTCTTACCTTGGTGCTGGAGAGTTGGTTAGGATTATGCCCTCAATTTGATTACCAATAGTGAAGTATACCAAGAGATACTAGCAAGTGCAACTATTTATGTAATGGCTTGCGTGTAATTGGGGTGTAAAACAACTGGCAGAAGAAATACAAATTGCTCTTGTGTATAACTTTTTTTTAACTTGTATCTTCAGTATTGCAATTAAGATTGAGTGTTCTTTATGCTGAAGAAAGTGATACTAATTTGTCCTTGCATTTTATTTGTCTTTTGACAGGTTCTTCAAATCAAATAGGCACCATTTATTTAAGACACCACATTGCATTTTCTTTAAAGGGGGGGGGATGCAATTGCAATGTAGCCATTCCATGGTAATTATTTATGTTGTATCTGTATCTTCTTTATAGTAAAATTTACAGTTTGTGTCTATAACACAAATAACTGATTTGTGTCAGGTATTTCGTATAGCACTAAGCACGAATAATAGTATATGCTTCATTTTGGTTTTTAAATTTAGGTTGAAGTTTGGTACACTCCCACTTTGCTGGGAGTGAATCCTGTTGAACACAATGGGACTAACTTCTGAATAATTATGCATAAGAAAACTAAAACTGGGAAGCACTGAAAGTCCCTATGTTTGGATAGTCAGAAAAGCATATCTTTATTTTGAGCTTTTGACTCTATATAGAGTTTTAGCTGTAGAAATTGGTCTAGAATGTAAATCTCTTCCCAAACGCATATTATTAACAAAAACATAGTTTCCAAAACTGTAAGATGGAAGAATATAAAGATACACATACAGGCTTTTGATACCTGGAACCGTAGATACTGGGGATGCCTTTTTAAAGACAGGGGAACATCAGTGGTTTTGCTGTGACAAGGTTAAAAGAAAAGATTTGTTTAATGTTCCCCTATCTTTTTAATAGGCATCCCAGTGTTCATGGTGTCCATGGATAACTAAAACAGTGGATACCGAATCAGTGAATATCAGGGCACACCTGTACTATGATGAATACCCTGTGTCTCCCCTTTCCTGCTTTTGGACACCTCTAACTCTCCAGAAATTCTTGTTTGGGTTCAGCAGTCTAAAAAGCTACTAAGACGCCCTCCTTTTGGTTGAAACACCATTATCCTCTAGCCATGTGCTTTTGTGAATTCAGAATCTTTCTTCATGTCTGCAGTAGCAAATCCTATTAAGTGAGCCAAAGCTGTCCATTTAGCAAGGTAAAGGTGGGAGGGGGAGAAATGGATTGGCCAGGTAGGTTTCATCCCTCTAGATAGGTAACTGTATGATATTATCAAATCTAGGCTATGTAAACTCAAGCATCCCAATAGGGATGGTGATTTGTCCTTTTGCCAGATCTTCTTTGAATCCATCCAGCTGAATTCAACTATCTCCCATCCTCCTTGTATGTTTTCTAACTACCCCTTGCCCTCTTTTTGGTTTAATTCCTTTTCTTTTGAATTCTAAATAAACTAGTTACATTTTGACTCTTTGCTTGCCTAGTTCACATTCAAAGACAATTCAATGGGTTTTTATGTTCAATTGCTCTCACACTCTACTATGATTCTGATTTTTAATAAGCACTTTTGGGGTTCAATGGTCTTGGAAGGTTACCCCACCCTTCTGCCTGGGATAATCTGTATTCAGGGATGGTGATGGAGGATAGAGCCTACCAGTTCCCCACCCAGCTGTTGAGCCAGTGATAAAGAAAAGTGGGGAGCAGAAAGGGACTAACTTCACGCTAACTTCTAGGCAGTACTTTCTTCAGTAAGCCTGCCTTCTCTCAGTCCAACATCTGCCATGGTTGAGTTAGCAGTGGGCTATGATAGCCAAACTGGCAGATTTTCTTCTGATTTATACATTTCTGGGTTTGAGAGGCTGCAATTTAACTTTATTATTATTTATTAGCTTGTAAACCGCATTGTGAACTTTGTATTGAAAAGTGGTATATTAATACTATTGCTTGATTGTGTCTTCCCAATGATACAAAGGGTCTAGTTTGGCATGTTCTTGCATGGCAGTAAAAAAGCATTAGAGACTTCAGCACCACTTAGAGTTTGGGCTCAGAAAACCTCCAGTACCCAGCACAAATAATTCCAGCCCTCCTGAGGGGCTTGCCTTACCAAGGTTAGGCCGCAGCCCCCTGTGACTTCTGCTCAGCTCCAGGACAGGCTGGTGGCAGCTAAAAGCCTTTGGCAGCTAAAAGGCAATGGGAGAGGGAATGGCTGGGGCCTGCAGAAAAGTGTCTGGAAGTTGAATGGGAGAAAACTCAACAGGCCCATGAGACCGAGATGGAGCACATCAGAAAAGGGCAACAAATGGTAGTGGAAAAGCTGACAACTTGCTGAAAAGTTGCCTTCCAGGGAGAGGAGAGTGACTTGCTTAGGCAAGAAATGAATGTTCATTTTCAGAGGATAGAAAAAGATTAATTGGTTAGCCTCAGATACTCTTTCCTTGGTGAGAGTCAACCAAAGGGATGTTCAAAAGCAATGCATCCTTGGCTCAGCAAGAAAGAAACAACACCCTCAGTAGGGCATCTCTCTGCCTAGAAAAAAGGGTCTTCTGGAATTGTTGACATTGACTAGCAACAGGCAAAGCAGATTGCCATGCAGTACAGTGTTTTTCAACCTGTTTTTCCTGATATACCACTTCTGTAATTATCTCAAATACCACCAATATTTCAAGTTACTTCTGGATTCACAAAACCTGGAGTATTCACTTCTTCACTCCAAGAAGCACTCACTGCACCCTGTGCCCACCAGATCAGGGCACAGTGACTTAGTAAAGCTCATAGGAGCTGCACAACAGGGTGCAGCACAGAGGCTCAGAAAAGGTGCCATTCGTGGGAGGGCGCAGTGGGTGGAAAAGAAGTGGCGCACTTTTTTTGCCCACCTGCCCTCATTTGGATCACTCCTAAATGGAGCAGTTCTGGGTGCATGGGTGTGTGGCCGGGCAGGGCAGCGGCCCAAGGGGTACAGTTACGTCTCCCGCCCCTGGCAGCCTTTGAGCCAATTATGGCTCTTGTGCAGCAACTATTTTGCCCTGAACTTTTCTCAGAACAGTCACTACTTTGTTTAACCTGGAAGGAGCCACAGCCCCTTATATACCACTGGTCAACATCTTGTGTACCACCAGTGGTATGCATTACGGGTTGAAAAACACTGATGTACGTTGGATGCACTGAGAACTATTCTGCAGCTTAGAAGGTTTCTTCCATTGGATGGTCTCAGAGAGAAGTAGTGAAAGTGGAGTAGTTCCTTAACTCCTAAAATTCCTTTGAGAAACTTATTTCCAAAACATGCTTTTTTCATGACTCTGTTACATGCTCTATAATCCATAATGAAGTGGTAGCAGGGAGCGCTTCCCCTCCAGTGAACTTGGCCAAAAAATGTCAAAGCTGTTCGCCTTCTGAGCTCAGATTTGTTTGAAATACAGTACACACTTAGAGGGTTGTACATAGAGAGTAGGCACATTGAATAACATATTCATCCTATGCCAGAATATCTTTGATAGGCTCAGTGGGCACCATGGAAAGAGCTTTCTGAACTATATTTGGTTTACAGGCTCAGAAATAATGGGGCCTAGGGACACCAATAAGTGTTACAAGTTATGTCTAACTTGTTGAATAGTATAGATCAGCGCTTCTTAAACTGCGGGTCCCAACCTATTTGGTGGGTCTTGAAGCTGAAACTGACTCAGTGGTTCCCAAAGTCTTCTGTAGGAAGAGAGAACCACCCAAATCTTAGCAGGGGCAGTGCTGCAGCAGCAACATGATCCCTAGGGTCTTGCTCCTGCTGGGGATGGGAGGGTGTGTTTTTTTGTTTTGTTTTTACACTTACCAGCCTCCATCGCTAGAATCCTAGGGGTCTGAGGAGCCCTCTGCAAAGCATCCCAAGCCTCCAAAAATGTTAAAAAACTAAAAAAACACAGGCACTTCTGGTTTCACAAAAATCAGAAATGCCCTGTTTAAAAAAAAAAAATGTTTGGATGCATGGGGAGCCCTTCAGAGGGCTCTCCAGACCCCCAAGGACTCTTAACCTGGTGGCTGGTAAGTGTAAAAAAAAAAAAAAAAAAAAGCAGGTAAGTGTAAAATTACACTTGTGTTGCTGCCTTCCCCACCCCTTAAAGGGGCAGGGAGAAGTGCTTTCCTGGCTGTTGGGTTGCAACCCATCAGTTTGGGAACCACTGGACTAGCTATTAGCCAAGAAAGAAAATGTGTGGAGCCCTATGGAAAGTGAAGCTGAGCCACATCATGTGTTTACTTGTGAGTCGGCAAATGTGTCTTGGTCCATTGCAAAAGGGAAGCCCAGAGGAATGCCATGTCACCAGAGTGGTCCCAGTCCTATGAACGCAGGCCCCCCAAAACAGGAAGTCCCTCCAAGCAAACAAATGTATTGAATCCTATGGAGAGCGAAACTAAGCTACATGTTTGAATTTACTTGTGAGTAAGTAAGCATGCCTTGACTCAAAGCTCAGGCAAAGAGGAATGCAAGGCCACCAGAATGGTCCTGATTGATGAACGTGGAGCTCAGTGAACGCTCTAGAAGGCAGCCCCCCTACACACACCTAAAAAGGATAAAAACAGGCTCAAGTTAGTAAGATGATTTTTTTTTCTTTTTTAATTCTGTAATTGTGTCATTTCAAAAAAAGGGGTTCCAGCACAATTTCAATGCTTGCTGCATTATTAGAAAAGCACTTCTGCTTGATGATGTCACTTCAGTACTGCAATAGGAAACAAGTAGAGGTTCTTGCTTGCTTCCTATGCAATTTTGCTTACTTAGAGAATAAAAGTGGGAGCTTTATTACATGTGTCTGAAAATGCTTATGAAAATGCAAAAGACATGCATAGAATCCAGAAATTCCTCAGAAATGCAGGCAGGCATTTCCCGGCCTGCATGAGAAAATCTTCACGTAGTACAGCGATGGCAAGTGTATTACAAAGGTGACATGGTACAACATTTTTTATTGACACGCAAGAGTGTTCATCCAGTGGCGATGTGAAGAACCCCTCATCACGTAGATCAGGACTCCTCACAGTCTGCACAAAGCAATTGGCTGTGGGGGTACCCCCTTCCTCCTCCAGGTCAGGATTCGATCCCTAAGCATGCAGCTTAATAGACGCTTCCAGGGCTCTAGGCAGATTCCTCCCTCCCACTCACAAGCGCTGCATGCATGAATCCAGGCTTTGCTTCCTGGGGCTTTTGGAAGAAGAAGCCTGGCTGGAAGTGACCCCCAGGTCTCTGGGTGTGGAGCGGCAACCAGGAACATGGCACATACAGCTCACAGCAGCAGGCATGTGGAGGCAGCCTTCCTGCCAAGAATTACAAGTCTCACAATTCAAATGCACTCCCCTTGAAAAATAAAAGCAAGCAAGAAAGAAACTCCTCCTTGGCCTTCAGAAGGTCTTCTGGGGGCTCTGGAGACTTGAAAACGTAACTTCTGGGTTTTTTGTCAAAACCGTAAGTGATGTTTAAATGCCTTTAAGGCAGTGGTTCCCAAACATTTTGCACTGGGATCCACTTTTTAAAATGACACACTGTTAAGTCCTAGCTTTACAAGACTAAACAAAATACCAGCTGCTCAAGCCTCTGTTTTATCCTGTTGGGTATTATATGTTGGGGAGGGAAGACCACTTCTGGGGTGTTTGTTGAACTTCAACAAACCTTTGGGGTTTTCTGGTGGCCTTTCATTCCTCTTTGCCTGGTCTTCATAAGAGCACACTTGTCTACTTGTGGGTAAATGCAGGCATGGTGCTCACTTTCCACAGGGCTCTACATTTTCCTTGTCAGCTTGGAGGGAGGAACTTCCTTTTTATTTGCTGGGGCCTTAATTCATCAGATCAGGATCATTCTTGTGGCATTGCATTCCTATTCACCTGCCCTTTGAAGTGGACTGAGGCATGTTCAGGTGTGAGTAAATACATTTCAGTTTCCATAAGGCTCCATACCTTTTCTTTGTCACCTATCAGCTTGACAGTTTCATAACCACCAAAAATCATGTTGTGACCCACTGGTGGATCCCAACGCACAGTTTGGGAACCACAGCTTTAAGGCATTCCAAGATGCGGGGAAACCCTGCAGAAACCCCCCCTAGACTTATTCCATTTGGAGCAGAACTCCAGTTAGTTTTGGGGGTGTCCTAAATCCATAGGTTTGAATATCTGCAGATTTTGGTATCTTTGCGGGTTCCAGGAATGGCTAATGCGGATAACGAGGGCCAAACTGTACTTATTTGATCCATATGGTACTTGAGTGTGAACAAAACTATATTGGGTGGAAAAGTGTCCAATAGTGGAAATGGGTGCTGCAGGCTATATTTTTGTGTAGTACAGTTCATATAGGTTGCTTTGCAAACATAGGTGGGTTCACACGGATGAAATAAGCAACCGCCTTGTAAGTATATGAGAATCAGCCCTTTGAATGAAAGAATATGCATATGTGTAAGAAAGTGCAATCAAGAGACAGTTTTTAATTTGCATGGTAAACTCCAAACTAGAAAGAAATCTCACCCTAATGTACAATAATGATACCTTGGTGTGCCATATGATTCTGATGACTGTGACCAATATCATATGTTGTTGAAAAGCCACAATTTTCCCATGCCCCAGTAGGGCTTGTTTAGCACTGTTCAACATGTTTTTGGTTTATTTCCCACCTGGCATTTTTCTTTTAATAATTGCAACCACATATAATATTTGTGTATAAATGATTATTTAATCATTTGTGTAATCAATATTTAGTTGCAATGACTTCTGTATTTGAAGTTACTTTTTGTTGACAGTTGTGAATTTTGTTGACAGTTCCTGAAATTTTTTTTATGATCAAAAGGAGCAGGTGTCTAACAGCGCAATCCTATACATTCCTGATCAAGTAAGGTCCACGGACAGCCCAGTCCTAACTAGCACTGGCACATGGCCTCTGCTGTATGCAGTGCTCATTGGGAGCAGGTAGAAGGTATCTTCGGAGTAAGGGATATTTTCCCAAATAACACTCCAGCCTGTCCAATGGGGCGACTTGGATCAGCACCAGCTAATTCGCTGGTTCAAGAGGGAGGATAAGATACGGCGGAGGCCTAATCTGCCGATCCCACCCCACTCTGTGCCTCAATTTTGCCATCCTGTACCAAGAAACATGTCCCGCCCTCCATTCCACCTCCTGCCACTCCTCTGCCCAGTGCTTCGCTCACCTCTGCCAGCTAGCAGTTCTCTGAATATAGCGTCAGCAGGTTATGCTTCTCTGCCAGCACTACTTGATCTCCTGGTGCCGCAAACCTGCTTTATGGCATATTTTGCGACACCTTCAGCAGGTGCAGCAGCTGCAATGCTGGCCAAAGACAAAGTTAGGGCTTATTCCTATGTAACAGTGCATGTTACAGCCCCAGTGTAGAATTTACCCTTTTTATGGGTAAAAAGGTAAAAGGTTTATTCTTTTTATGGTAAAAAGAATAAACTTTTTTTTATGGAATATGATTTAAATGCTTATCATATTCTTTTGCTTTGTCAAGATGTTTTTCAGGAGGTTCTTGTAATTTTATGGGGCAGTGTAAAAACACCTATAAATGTAATTGCATCATCAGCAAAATTACAATTTTGTTTAAGTCCACACTGATTTCAGTAACATATTTTGTATTCTGTAACAAAAAAAAACCTTTGTAAAAATTACTAACCATCAGTGTACTTTTTCCCTTAGAAACACCGAACTAAATTATGATGATTTGACTTTAAAAAGAACCCTCAGTAACCATGATGGCAACGCAGACATTAAGTATAGACAACTATCAAGATGGACAAGTAAGAACATTTTTTTTTAAAAAAATTGTGTGCTTCATGGTATCAGTTTAAAGAAGTTTCTTAAATCATTATGGTTAAGTGGATTAAGACTACTTCAAGGAAGGGGCCTCTATCTAGTGCCGTGATGGCGAACCTATGACACGCGTGTCAAAGGTGACACGCCACAACGTGTGGGGTGACACACCAGCATTCACCAACACCTGACAAAAACTGAGTTTGTGTTAGTCATTTTTTCATTTTATTTGATGTTTCTTTATATAATATATAGTATCATACTTGATTGGACTGTATTTTTGGTTTATATAAATGAATATAAAGAATTGTTTCTCTTTTCTTTGGGAGAGGGTTGACACCAGCAGAGTCAAGCTAAGCATTTTCTGAAGTCTTGACACACTGAGCCCAAAAGGTTTGCCATCATTGATCTAGTGGAAGAACAACTGCTTTGCCTGTAGGCTCCAGGTTCAATCCCCAGCATCTTTAGGCAGAGCAGAGGAAAATTCTGTTTGAAACCTTGGAGAGCCACTGCCAGTCAGTACTGACGATACCAAGCTACATGTTCCAATGGTTTTGGCTTAGTACAATCCTGCTGCCCACGTTCCTGTGGTGTCCCCAAAGATTATGACTGAGGTGCTAAGTAGTGAGTGAAAACACAGGACTGAGAAATAGAGGGTCAGAAAAATGTTTTCACATCACATTTGACTTTCAAATTTGGTGGAGAGTCTACTAACCTTTTTTGTTTTATCCAATTCCATAACTGCATCTTAAAACGAGAGTAATGAACGATACAGCTACAGAACTCTATAGGCACTCATGAGGGTCAGGCTAAAAAATTGCAAACTTTTAATCCTTTATTATGTATTCTGAGCAAGACATGCTGAGGTCTACTGACATTGGCGACACGAGGAGGACAAGTAAAAGAAGCAACACAGAGAAACAAATGTATAATACACAAGGAATGATAAAATGTAATGTAAAAATGGATTTTTTTTTTTAAAAGAGCTCTTGCTCTTAGCTTTTGATGAGATTTTTAGATAATCTTAGTCCTTATTTTTTTATATTTATATTAATTTTTTTGTACAGCCACAAGGGATATTAAGTGGGATATGCATTTGTAAATAGAAACATAAAATATTCAGTTTTAAGACTAAAATACAAAGTCCTACAAGCTTGAGATTTGATTTTTTTCTTTAAAGTTTTCATAGTTTGATGTATACTTTATGTATTTATATTTGAAATAGATATAGTACAAAGGTAATTTCATCTTCAGCTCTCAGTTTTGGTAGCTGATGCTGCCTGGAAGGGAGAAGTGGAAAAGCATTACCTTTTTCAGTAGTGTCCCTACAGGGGAGACAGAGCACCTAAGTTTTGTAAGGTGCTTTATCTTGTCATGTAAATCACCTCTCCCTTGCCATCGAAGCCAGTAAGCAACACCGAGGTGTTGCTTTCCCCGCGAGGAGTGGATAAGAGAGCAAAGGAGAGAAGAGACTTACACAACAAGGTAAGGCACCTTGCAAAGCATCCCAAACCCCTCCTGCTACTGAATAACCCCTCCTGCTATCATTAAGGCTTTTTGGCAATGATTTTCATGTACAGATAGTACTTGTTACCTTTGGGGGTTTCATTCCCCTGTTATGAAATCTGCGGGTTCCAATTCCACTCCACCTATCATTTTTTATTCTGATTGTCTGATGCTATTTTATAAGGGCATCTCTGAAATCATCACAGTATGCACACACCCCAAAATAAACTTGTATCTTTTTCACCAAGATAATTTTAAGGGTAAAAAAAGTTTACTTATAAAATACCACAGTTTAGGCTGCAACTGTAAGCCTATATAGTTGTAAGCAAATTCCACTAAGAGCATAATCCAAACCCTGGGTTGGGATAGCAAGCTGACAAATTTGCCCCATATCCAGCCCGGGACATGGAATATTCCCTTCCCCTGGGTAATGCCTAGCAGCCCGGATGGGGCTCTTTGGAGCTGCACCACCAATATCAGCGGTGCAACTCCAAGCAGCCAAATTGAGGCTTCCTAGGCTGGAGATGGCGATTAGGACCCATCCCGATGGCCGGATCTCTACCACCCTCCCCAGGTCAGGCCATCCACAGGCCTTCTCATTGCCCACCTCTCCCCACCCTTTTCCACCTTCCATCACCCTCCCTGAATCCCTGGGATGGTCTAGCAAGGCCAGCCTTACCTTTGGGCCCCCAGGCCCAGGACTCAACTCCCCAAGACCAGTGCACATCTGTGCACTGGCCTATATATCTTCACAAAATGATGCAAACATGCTTTGCAGTGCGTTAGCGACACTTGGATGCCGGCACAAAGGATTTGTGCCAACCTTCAGGTAAGTTTGGACTGCTCTGTAAAATGAATAACATTTGCTTCCAAGGAAATGCTGGTTGAATCAGGGTGTCAGTTGCCTATTCTGAACTGTACATCAATCTAGTGAGGATAGAAGTGAATTGTGCTTTTTCTGCCAGCAGTCCTGTCATGACTCTTCTCTAGCAAGTTGCACCACAGACCAAGTTGCACCAAGACATCATACGGATGCCACATCCTTTGCTTTCAAGCCTGTCCTCTTTTTGCCTTACAGAACAATTCCTAGGATCAGATCTTAGGATAATTACGTGTATGTGCATATGAAAAGGAGTATGCCTTATCCATTCTGAGATTCAGGATGAAGTTAAGAAGAAATTTGAATCTCAGTTAGTGAAGATAGAAAGAAAATGATGTGATTTTAAAATGAGTTGTTATTGCGCATCAGTTTCATGGTGTTTTGATTAGATGGAAGCAGATTTTTCAAGGTTTGCCTTTTCTGACTTTTTTTACCAGACCTACTTTTGGGGAAATATATGTGTAGTATTGTCCAAAAATAGTTCGGTATGAAATACAATGTTCTGTAGCAGACAGATTACCAAAAGAAATCTATTAACAGGAATCAAACTTGTGACCTTTTATTTCCACTATCTCCCCACCCTGTGATATTGCAAGGATTGAAGGAGTTTTTTGTTAACTGCTTCTGCTTTTTTGTATAGTTGCCAAGTCATACCAACCTTCTGGCAACTTACTAGGCCTTTGCTGTTCTCTTTGCTTAGAAAACAGACCATTGGTGAATCTGTGCAACTTGTAATATAGAGCATGCTTTTTTTTTCAGCAGATGCAAGTAGTAACAGAGTTAAAAACTGAACAAGATCCAAACTGCTTGGAAGCCGATGCAGCAGGATTGAGTCCTTCCCCAGTAGAGTCTCAAACACCAATGGATGCAGACAAGCAGGCCATTTACAGGTAACAATGATGACAAGGTCTAGATATTCAAGTAGTAAAATATTTCATTCTCTTTGATAGGAAAGGTCAAGTGCTCTCAAACTGGGTCAGATCCTTTGATGGGTGGCATGGAATACCTGGATACGTCACAATAGGGATAGGAGCCTGAGGCCGATGAAGCCATTTTCTTTTCCTTAGCCATGAGTGGGAAAATTGCACTCTAGAAGACAGTTCTCATTGGTTTTGTGTTAGTAACTCTGTTGGTTGGTAACTCTTCTTCCATCTTGCCTCATCTATTTGAACTTGATTTAGAGAGAGTTGCTGGTTTGTCCTTGTTTTTGTTCCAAAAACCTCTCTGGTTTTAAGAGGGATTGGAGATATCTTGTTCAACAGGGGATGATGGCAAGCTCAAAAAGACTGAACAATACTGCAGTACAGTAAAACCAAGTAACCACCCAACAGCTTCTAAGTTATTGAAGATTATATGTACTGTATTTTGGTTTCTTCGTTTACTTTGAGGCAATATATCTTTTCAGCATTCAGTGCATACGTAAATCCCATTCATTTCAGTGGGGTTTCAGCTTATTTAATTAATTGGAATGGTATTATTTTGTCTCGGGATAAGGCTTTGGCAACATATCAAATTTCTTATATACTGCATTTTTTTGTATTTTTCCTAACTTGCACAAAATATTGTTGCTGTACACCTGGGAATAAGTTCCTTTGAGTCCAACGGAACTTATTACTGAGTAGACATGCATGCGATTGCACTATAAGGAAATTAAGGGAGGGGTTTCTGTTCTTTAATGCAACTGTATTTGGTTGCAGGTTAAAATTATTATTTTGGCCTTTATCTGAAAAAAGTGTGCCAAATTCAAAATTGAAATCCTACGTTGCAAATAATGTCTGTAATTTCGCTCGCATGCACACACGCATGAGCAAGATGAGATTGCCTAATGCATTTTTCCTCATCTTTAATTTTTTCATTATTGATACTATTTTTATTGTATATTATTGGGCATGCATTAAAAAAATAAGTAACTTTCATCATACTGACAAATTCAATAGTTAACACAAATTTCCAGTCCATTCTCCTGCTTTTTTTTCCTAGGCATCCACTGTTTCCCTTATTAGCGCTGTTATTTGAAAAATGTGAACAATCTACGCAGGGATCAGAAGGCACAACCTCTGCTAGTTTTGATGTAGACATTGAAAATTTTGTTAGGAAACAGGAGAAGGAAGGAAAACCATTTTTTTGTGAAGATCCAGAAACTGATAATTTAGTAAGTAGAAACATCTCAGAGGAGCAAGTTTTATGCATCTTTCTGTTTTGTTTTAGAGTATTTATTGTAAGAGATGTTTACATTTTTTTCCTATGGAAGGAACTTCATTTAAAATGGAAGTTTCACAATTGTTTTTCCTATGGAAAACTTTTATATGCTTAGCCTGTTCTATGAGCTTGTACTGTATTCCGGGCATGTGTTCATTACTTCAGACTTGTTATGGTTCATCATAATGCATAGGTTTGCCCAGAATACTTTATTGCTTTATTATGGTCAGAAATTATTTCAAGCATACCACCCAGTGCATCATGAAGCCCAAGTTGTCAGCATTTGCTTGCAAATATTTATTTGAAAATAGCCAAAAGTCCCCATAGGTTCCCAAGAGTTGGCTAGATGTTGCAGTGGCTTTAGGGCCCAATCCTAGCCAGTTTTCCAGCACTGATGCAGCCATAATGCAGCCCCAAGACAAGGCAACAAATGTCCCCTTACTTTGAGAAGGCCTCCATGACTGCCCCAAACGCATGGTGCAGTGCATTTGGCTGCATCGGCACTTGAAAGTTGGATAGGATTGGGCACTTATTCAGCACTGTGCAGTCATTTTGTATAGTGGGATTTGTGTGGGAGTATGCATTTACGCCAGTGCAGGGAGTCATACTGACCCATGGCCATCGCTGCAGACAGCCTTTAAGATGGCCCTGCGCCAGCCCAGTTCAACTGGCATGGGAGCTTGGGGAGGGTGGGGGAAGACGGGAGGAAGGTGGATTGGGGCGGAGAGAGAGCAGAGAGAGGGAGGCCCCATTGACGGGCCAGCCTGGGGAGGGAGGTGGAGCGTGGATCTGGCAATAGTGTCAGATCCTAAAGCCTGACCCAGTTGGCCTTGCACAAATTTGCACCAGCTATTTCACTGGCACAGATCCGAGAAGCCCCATATGGATGGCTAGGGCTTACCCTGAGGTGACCTTTAGCTGCCTCCTATATTGCGCTGGATACAGCGGAAGCCTATCTGCCTGTTTGTTCCAGCACAATATTGGATTGGCCTCTCGTATACTTTTTTTTTAAAATGACAGAATCCCTGTGGATCCAGCCAATGGGCTACCCAGGGACAGAGGAGGAGGTGGTCCGCCCCCTCCGCTGTTTGCCCGCCCCTGGGTGCTGCTCCACCCCCATGCCAGGCTCCATTTCGAAGCTGAGTGATGGCAGGGGTGGGTGCGAAGGCCAAAACCGCTCATCTCTTGACAAGGCGAGGCACCTTGTCATTGCCATCCTCCCACCCCAGGAGCTCTGTGCCTGGGACTTTTGCCCCCCTGGACTTAATGATAGGTCTGCAACTGCCTTGAGGAGGCCTCCATGACTGCCCCCCAGCTGCAAGATGCAGCTTATGCCCCATTGTCACCGCTATGTCATTGCTGGAAAGCTGATATACCAATATATCTAGGAGTAAGTCTCTTTGAACTCCGTGATACCTTCTGAGTCCATAGGATTGGGCTGTAAGAGATTATCACCTACAACAAATGGAATATCTCACCTACCTATTTAAATTGCTGAGAACGTTATTACAATGCAGAATTAATTCTCTTTTTAGATTTTCTGGCAGTGCCTAACAAATAATAAAATGTAAGCTGATTAAATTGAATCTATGAGTTCTTATTTAAAAATCAAGTTTCATATTTGGTTCACTATATTGCTCAAAGTGGCCCACAAGCACCTACAGAATATAGCAAAATATACATATATGATTTTATAGTATAATAATTGAACAATATTTGTACCTGCCAATCCCACATATTTGAGTGGTTGGTTTTCTGGAAAAGCTTATCTGATTATACTCTAGTGGATCACACATGTTGTTGATCAGCTCATCTGTTTATCATGTGGCAGCTGGTTAAGGAGTACAGTGGGCCCTCCATATCAGTGGGTTCAGTACCTGCTGTTTTGACCCATGCCTTAGAGCCTCACATGACTGTCCAAACACAACCGGAAATGCCAAGTGCAACACCCACCCCTACCCCACCCCGGTCTCAGAAAGACTATTGGAGGCATCTGGAATGCGCTTTGAATTCCATTATCTGCAGCTATCCTGGAATGGATCCCCCATGGATCCCAAGGGCCAGCGGTATATTCTCGGCCTACTTCCTGTTTTGAAACAAGTTCTGTAAGGAAAGATATTCTGGGCAAATCTGATGGAACTTCACTGATTCATTTGGCCACATGTGAATCAAGTCTGTGTCCGAAATAGCTTGTCATGTAATGAAACAGATATGAGTTGATTCATCTAGATTCACAGGGGGCCTGCATTATCTACTGCATTATCTGCCAGGAATTTCAGCAGTTTTCACTGAAAACCAGAAGTCTCCTTTAAACAGCTCTGTGCTTCATTCTGAAGCCTGAAGGGGCTGTAGGCAGATGCACGCTGAGTCAGAAGGTGGGTGGTTCGAAAACCTATCCACAGTTTTTCTTATCTGTGTGGGTTCCTGGAACAGAACCCCCACTGATAATGAGGGGTCGTTGTATATAGTTTATGCATGAAATTGGTATCTATGCAGGGGAGGAAAAGCATCTTTATGAGAGTTTGAAAATAAGAATACAGTACAAGTTCATCCATTGTTAAAATATTTCTGCTGCAAGTGCACTTTATAATAGCAAAATGATGTTTTTCCCTGTTTAGAGTGTCTTCATCATCTTTTTTATATATAAAAGTAGGTAATAGGCACTGGATACTGTGCTCATTTGTTTTTAAAGCCAACACCTGGTACCTGACAGAGGCTCACATCTACAGAAATTTTGGGACCTGGAGAGAAAGGGAGGGCCAGATAGGGGGAGAGGAAGATTTAAAAGGAGTTAAAAAGAGTGGAAAGAATTAAAAAGAGTTGCACCCAAGAACACCTGACGTAGAATAGGAGAGAAATGAATGAGTGAAATAGAATGTCTGGAAGGAAACATAAGAAAAAAAATGTTCACGGTGTGGTAGCAGCCTGTGGAATTTCCTTCTATATGGGATCAGGATGAGCGAGAGAGAGAGAGAGACCAAAATTACTGTTTCATAGGGTTTTCCTTCCACTGTTGATTTGTTATGGCTTCTGTTAGTTTGTTTTGGCTTTCTGCATTTGTTTTGACTTAGTTGGGCTTTATTTCTCTTCTGGCATGTTGTAGTTTGAGCTCATTGTTTTTCTAATTTTGTTGATTGTAAGCCTCCTTGGGCTTTCTCAGGAAAGCACAGGAAAGGCAAGAAATTTTTTTCCAAAGGTCAGACAAATATTTAGAAGGAGAGGATTCTACACTTATTATGAGTGAGGAAGTGTGGAGATGAGAAATAATACAAGCAAGTTAATTAGAAGCTTAGTGCTTTGAAGATGGAAGAACCAAAGACAGCTATTACATGGAGAGACTTGAAGATTAAAAAATAAGTTTAACTTGCTTTCCCTCTTTTAGATGGTAAAAGCTATTCAAGTTCTACGAATTCATCTTCTTGAGTTAGAAAAAGTTAATGAGCTCTGTAAGGATTTCTGTAGTCGCTACATTGCCTGTCTGAAAACTAAAATGAACAGTGAAACTCTACTAAGTGGAGAATCCGGGAGCCCTTACTCACCTGTACAACCCCAGGTACCTTTTAAACTAACTGAAACATATTTTCTTTCCTTATTTTTTAACTTGTCCCATCCCAGTTGTTCAGGACAGGGAAGAGTAGAGCTACTGTTTTAAAAATCAAGTATAAAATACTGTGTTAATAAATTGTTTGTAAACCATGCGCTTCACAAATTAGATCTTTTTAATAACTTGCACATTAGCAGAGTTTTTAAGGCTTTGTGTTTTTGTTAAGGTTACCAGGTTTCCCTTGTGCAATTTTTTTAGTGGGCAGATGCATCTAAATGTTATACTTAAAGAATGACCATAATCTGTCAACTCTTTGTCTTCAGTCCAGCAACTTTAAACATGATAAAGATAGCTTGGATTTGCTGGAGCAACTGTCTTCATGGAAAGAGTCACCAGAAAATGTGAGCAGTAGAGCAAAATTGACACAATTATCATTGCACCTCTTTGGCACTCTCTCCTTAGCCTAATTTTTGGGTTGGCTTTGTTCATCTCATTGTAGATAATGGCCCATCCAAGTGAGGGCTGAACTAAATACAAAACTAGAGTTATACAATTAAACTAGAGCTGTCCATGACATATTCAAGACTTCAGAATATAATATCCCTCCCATCTGGTAGCCTCAACTGCATGTGCACAGGGCCAGGGCTAAGAGAGCCACATAAATAGCAGGTTATGCACCTGCTGCTTTAGTCTTAGAATACCCCTTTCTGTTTTATTTAATAGCTTGGAAAGTCCACAATGTTAAAAAAAAACAATTGCTGTACAGATGTACTATATTGAGTCCAATCCTATCTGCACAGTATGCTGATTGCTCCTGCCAGTGTGCCACATGGTCTGCCATCTCAGCAGCTTCTCTGTTGCTCTGCAGAGCACTGCTGCCAGTGCAAAGGCCGGAATGGTGCTCTGCAGACTAGCCATGGATGTGTATTGGTTTGGGATGGAGTGGATCTTGGTGTCAGCAATGTATCCTCTTTGACCTAACAGATCTACACCAGCCAAAAAGCTGGAATAGATCTGAGTAGGCCTGTAAGGGACCATTCCAACCAGACTGGTCCCTAGCTGTCCCGTAGGGTGCTGTGGCTGCTGTGTTCATGGTTCTGTGCTGTGCAGACCAGTTCAGGATAGGATTGGGCCACTCTAGAGTGATAGAAGTGTGTTGGATTTCTTGTTCATTCACTATTCTAGCTTTGAGCACAAGTAGTAACATCAGTGCTGCTATAATCTCAGTGCACAGTCTTTTAGAAGTTTTCTTAATTTCTTTATACTAAGAGTGTTGTTGTAGAAGCCAGTGAGACGTGTTCACCAGTTCTGTAGTGTAAATTAAGTTATGATTAATATTAAGATATTGGTATATGTTTTCAGAACTATATTAGAGGTTGTTCATTGTGCTTCATTATATCCTTCCTGTCGGTTGTGCTTTTGCCATCCAGACATTGGTGGTAGTTGCTATTATTATTATAAGAATATTTATATCCTGCTTTTCAACCAGAAGTTCTTCACAGAGTGATTTACTTAGTAAAATGTTACTTTTTAAAAATTGTGTTACATTATTTGAGTGTTTGGATGGCACCTTAATAATTCAGATAAATATTTTACTTCTGAAGTTTGCAAAACAATCTTAAAAACTTGGGGAAAAAATGAAATCTTGACTATTTGTAAAGTCAAGAGGATAAAGCCATCAGCTTTAGGCTAGGATTTCATCCTTAGCAATAGATGTTTTTGTATCTTCTGTGAATGTTTACAATACCCTTATGCAGCGTTGTCATCTGCAAATGAACTCCCGGAACGTTGGGAGGGACTTACGCGGGGCTTCACTGTGATTGGCTGCCCGCCCGTTTTGTTCCGCGGCTGCCCTGGCCTCGAGGAGTGCCTGCTTGCCGGGGAAGACAGGTGGGGGGCACGCCGGGTGCCTGGGCAGGCAGCAGGGGGCCGCGCCAACTGGGGGCAGCCCCCCCTCGAGGCCAGGGCAGCCGCGGAACGAAACGGGCGGGCTGCCAATCACGCGAAAGTCCCTCCCACGTCCCTCCCAGCGTTCCGGGAATTCATTTGCGGATGACGAAGCTGCCTTATGGTTTCCTTATATCCCATTTAAAAAAATAAAAAGTTGGAGATACTTTTGAGTTATTCTAGGAGAACCATTTATAAATATGTGGTCCTGTTAGCTCAACTCTAGCAATCTGCCATGCTACTATATGCCCTTGGGTTCCAGTAGGACTAGTCCAGTAATAAGTGACAAAAGCACTGTTGCTTGGGATAATTATGGTCCAAAATTTACATCTGCCCTATGTTCTTGAAGAGTAGTCTCAGTATGGAGAGGGGTCGGGGATCCAGCATTTGGATGGCTATATATAAAGACAACCTACAGTTTTGTCAAATTAAAATTCTTAGATTATTTATTCCACCTCTCATTGGGTTTTCACTTTAACTGAGTTTTGTGATTGTTTTCAGTCATATCGGTTGGTAGTTTTGTTGTTGTTGTTGTTGTTGTCGTCATCATCATTATCATAAACATGGGGTTTACGTTTTAACTTCTCATTTGAAACATTTGCAAATAAAATAATAATTTTACGACAATGTAATATTTGTTGTTGTTACTGTTTCTAGCCAATTCAAAGTGCCATCACAGGTACACTCAGTCCCCAGGGAATTATGGTACCTGCATCAGCATTGCAGCAGGGAAATGTAACTATGGCAACTGTTGCAGGTAGGATGCACTAAACAAAAACTCAAAACATTGCACTTCGTCACAGATGTGTTTCATGACTGTTAGAAAACTACTGAGAGCAGAAATCCTAGAGATAATTTTAGATTAATAATTTTCAGATGATTTCCAACTAAGTATAAAGGTTTCTTTTTTATAATTGCTATGGATGTCAGCTGAAAGTATATCCATATATTAGTGTTCCAGAAGAATAAACTATTTAATCTATTACAGAAAATTAAATGAATCAGTCCTGATCCAGAGTTGGGATCCTGATAGGAGAAGAGATTCATTATAGGTAGACGATTCCTTATCTGGGTTTGGCTGGCACAAGGGACACTGTAAAGCACTTTGGACCACTCTTCAGAGTCGGAGAGGATGGCTCATGTCTGCCTCTGACTCGGAGAGTGGGCCAAACACACTTTATGGTGGCCTTTGTGCCTGCCAAACTTTGCTGGCCTAACTGTGCCAGCCTAACTCCAGGTTAGGATTGCACCCTAAGAATTATTAAGATTATGTATTTAATCTTTGTGTCTATATGTAGCCAACATTCTCTGCTGGATTACTATCTAATAATAAAAAAAAAACTCCAGTGAAGTTGAAAGATTGTTCAAAATAGTATTACTGCTTTTGCATTTTTAAAATAAATTTTATTTGTAGTAAATTGAACAATCTTATCACTATCTTATTTGCCTTAATAATATTTGTATAAAATTGCCTATTGTCAGGCTATCCTTTTGGTTATTTGATTGCTGTGGTAACATTGCTTTAATATTCTTTCAAGGCAGTACAGTTTATCAGCCAGTGACTGTGGTCACACCTCAAGGTCAAGTAGTGACACAAGCATTGTCACCTGGAACCATCAGGATCCAGAACTCACAGGTTTGTTCTCTACATTCTAACATATTAGACAGTCATGTTTTGGTAGCAACGTGTGAAGATGTAATAATGTTTGTATTTAGTAGTGTTGTATCCTGCCTTTTAGAGTCCTCAAAGACACTTTTTAGAGTCCTCAAAGTGGCTCACAACATTCATTTAAATACAAGGTGTTCATTAGAAACCATAACCTTTAAGCAAATCAAGTGTAGCTAGTACAAATGCCTGATGTTGTCTTTACCTGTCCCCCCTCTCCCATATTAAATGAAATACTGTATATGACTAAATTAAATACAGAATTAATGTTTGGTGTTAGAAACATGTTTTCAATGATGTATCATGGGTGGATTCTGAGGAGCAGCTGCTCCAGCCACAGTTCAAAGAGTGGGTGCAATTTTTTTTAATATCAAAATGCAAATAACAGCACCTGCAAACATTTTGCGCCCCCACCTTTCCAAACTCACCACCAGCACCTAGCTGTATGCTCTCGGAGTTGCAATGATCTCACGTCACCACCCACTTCCTTATTTGGAGGCTCTCCAACAAAGAGTTTAATAAACAAGGCATTCCAATCCATCCTCACTTCCGGTTCCTCCAGGGGTCGTAAGGAGGCACTTGAGTGGAAATGAGGGTGGAAGCAACAGAAAAAACAGTATGAAAGAAGATACTCAGAAAGAAGTATACTCAGAAGTAAGTCCCATTGTTGGCAATGGGTCTTCCTCCCAGGTAATTGTACATAGAGAAATGCCTGTGAGTAGTTGGAGATTCAGAAAAATGCATGCTAGAGGTGCTGTATTTTCTCCAATAGGCTTGCAAACTCTTGATATTTGGGAGCTGAAAATGGAACACAGGCTCCTACAGAACCCTGGCTGCTATTATGGGAATAGATTGTTGAGTGGAAACGAGGGTGGAAGTAACAGAAAAAAACAGTATGAAAGAAGTCATATGCAGAAAGAAGTCTACTTAGAAGTAAGTCCCATTGTTGGCAATGGGTCTTACTACCAGATAATTGTGCATAGGATTGTAGATTTGGTAAAAAGAAGAAAAAGACAACTGCTTGGCAGGATGAACAGAATGATAATCAACCAATACAGTGCATAGATTTTATTCATGAAATACGGGGGGGGGCAGTGGGGGAAGCTGGAAGGGGACAGACTAACAGGCAGCCACCATTTCAGTAGCCAGATCAATTTACGTTTACATTTAAGTCTACAATCCTATGCACAATTACCTGGGAATAAGGCCCCGTTGCCAACAATGGGACTTACTTCTGAGTAGACTTCTTTCTGAGTATGACTTCTTTCATACTGTTTTTTCTGTTGCTTCCACCCTCATTTGAGGGTGGATTGGAATGCCTTGTTCATTAAACTCTTTGTTGAAGAGCCTCCAAATAAGGAAGTGTGTGGTCGCAACTCCGAGAGCGTACAGCTAGGTGTTGGTGGTGAGTTTGGAAAGAGGGAGTGCAAAATATTTTCTTGCTCCAGGTGCTGTTTTCACTCATTACGGCTCTGCATGTTTTCATTTTAAAATGGGGATGAGGGGCATAAGGCCCATGTATGATAACGACTTGAAGAGTTGTACTAGAGTCACTGGAATTCTCTTAATCTTCTTTTTTATGTTTAACATACAATTGCTGTGGAATGTGTTGAATGTATACTTTAGTGGTCAGCAAAGCGACTACTAAAAAGATGTGAGTGGCTCTTTGATTTGCTGTGACCATGCTTTGTTGTTATGACTGAGTTTCAAGCTGGAGTGCTCCCCCCTCCTCTTCCTTTTTCCTTCACATACAGTCAGAGGAAATGTCTGTGATTTGTTACAAACAGTAGTTTCCCATTTAATCTGAACTCAGGAAATTGATTATTAGTTCAAACCACAAGGAGTTAACAAACCAGGCTATTTCAATTTCCTGAATTCTGGTGAAACAAGAAATGTATTTGTTGCAAACTGTGAAAGGAAGCTTCAGATCTCCACCACTCCTAGTTGTTTCTCCTCACCTCTCCCATCATACTGATAGGTAGTGTGTATATGTGAGTAATACTGTATGTTCCAATAAACTGTAGTGCTAGGATGATCAAGAGGGAACCTACACAAGCTTATGAGGTTAGGGGCAGGCTTGGTTCTTGGTGATTCCCATTTAGTTCTGAGACAAAGCAAATGGGTTGTAATGTGAGACACAGTTGAGAAAAGGGCAGACATTCTCACTCCAGCAGACCATGGAATTGCAGGGGGCCAGCTGAGCCTCCACCCCAACATATAAGTTGGTACTTAGTGCCCATAAAAGTACATTAACAGACCAAGCATATCAAAATATCACACACCACTAATTCAGCCACATCACTGGAGCGCATGCTTTCCTCCATGAAAGGGAAATTTTGTTTCCTTGCCCCAGGTGAGGCTCCTCTGTATTGCATCAGTGATTTTCCTCTTACAAGACCAAGTGCACCTGGACTGAAGCCAGGAAGAGGGATAGCATATTAGTAGACCTGATGCCGATAGCTGCCTCCTTCCCATCCTCAACGCACCCCCATCCTTGCCCCTGACCACTCTCCTTCTGCACCAGCTTACTGGCACTGAGCCTCCCATGGAAGCCACTGGGATGTGGCTGCCACTGTTCACTATTTACACCAACAGGCTGAGCTCAATGTTGTGTTGTGTTTTGAAATGACTGTAGAGCACACTGCTCTGCCTGAACACATGTTCTGTCGACACAGCAGCCACGTAGGATTGGACTGTAAGCCTGCTACTTAAGTACAGGTTAGGGTCTGGGGACCTGTACTTAAGTTGAAGCACCTGGTTCTTGAAGGCTCAGTGTTGTCACACCTGTGTGAAAGCACCTCTGAAGAACATACTGCACCTGCACAGAAGCATCAACACAGCCTTCTGTAACTCGGGTATCTGTAACTCAGACTGCCAGTGTAATTCCAAAAATTTCCCTATGGGGAAAGATATGATTTTCTCTGTATTTGCTTTTTAAAGAGAGTAGTTGGCAACTGCAAGGGTCCTTGGTCTGCTTTTACCCTCCCCTTTCCTGCTTGGTAGTGGAAAAGATGGCTGTGTTTTGTTATCCTGATAAAATTACATCTATTCAGGGCTCATTTTTCCCCTCATACAGTCTTTCTGCTCCTCAGAACTTTACAATATCTCAGCTATCACTGTGCCCAGTCAGCCTTGGTCGCAAGAGACTTTGGCCATTCCCTCCCTTCTGCCACCAGAAATCCCCAGATTTGTCAGTGTTCTCTGATATTAATAGAATTGTTGCTTTTTCTCACTGACACAGCAAGGGGTCACTATTTTCAAAATTATCGGTTTGCTTGGGTTGTCTCCAAGCAGCTTCCATTGTATGTTTTGCCAGTGCCTTCACCGCTGCATCTATGCAAAAGGGCTTGTTTTGTAAGTTAGATGTTCATAATTCAAGTGTCTGTAAGTTGGGAATCATCTGTAAAATGTTAACATTGTATTCTGATGGAGAAAAGTACAATTCTGTGTACAGAGATACAGATAACTGAGCAAACACTCAAACATGCCATTATCTACCTGTTGTCTGAAATTATTCATTCCTGGAACTCTGTACCTTGTGAACATCCACATGTATAGACCAACTCAGTTTCAATCCCTACTGGTAATATTACTGTGTTTCATATTGCAGTTACGCTTGCAGTTGTATAGATTGTTTTAGTTAGTTCTGTGAAATATTAAAAACTACAGATGTATAACACGGTTTATAGTGCTATGATAATTGTTCACTACTTAATCAATTTTTTGCAGCTCCAGTTACAGTTAAATCAAGATTTAAGCATCTTGCATCAAGATGATGGATCTTCAAAAAATAAAAGAGGAGTTCTTCCAAAGCATGCTACAAATGTGATGAGATCTTGGCTTTTTCAGCACATAGGGGTAAGGCTTGATTACAGGGATTAGTAATTGCTACTCTTCTGATAATTTCTACTGGAAAACTTTTTATTCATTGCAGTACACAAAGCAGGAAACTGTTTTGTCCACGTTTGCATCACTTATGGCGCAATCCCAACCCCGAGATGGGCCGACACAGGTCTCCTGCGCTGGCCCAGGAGTGCCACAAATGTGCTGTAAAATGCATTTGCGATGACTCAGGAGGTGGGAAGGCAAGTGCATGGAGATGTGCTGGCTCCCCCACGCTGCTTCCTGGGCTGGTGAAGCCCAGCTGAGGCCAGTGGGAGTGGCTCAGGGAGGACAGAGGGAAGGTGAAACGGTGGGGGGAAGGGCCTGTGAGCAGACCAGTCCGGGGAGGGGGAGTCGGCCGGCCTACAGCACTTAGGCTAGATCCAAACCCCAGTCCCTGGCCCATTTGGCCCTATATAGGCTGCTCAGAGTTGCGTTGCAGCTGCATTGGCACTGGAAAGTTGGATAGGATAGGGCCCATAATTATTAATACCTAATAATGCGATCTTATACATGTCTATTTGGAAATAAGTTTCATTAAATTTAGTGGAGCTTTCTCCCAGGAAAGCATGCAGAGGATTCCAATTGTAGCTATATCCAAAAGCAGGTGCTCCAGAAGCATAAAAAAGGAGGTATAAAACTTGTATCTGAATTTAACACCTCTCATGTCTTTTAAATAAAAAGTTGGAACAGATGGGAGAATCGGAAATGTCCGGCAGCCCAGGTTGGCGGGCGCTGCCACAGGGTCACAGAGTAGTCAAAGGGGGCATGGCTCTATGGGCTGCAGCTGTGGAGCCCCTTTAGCTCCTAGGAGAAGCCGCCCTGAGTGATAGAAACCTCAGAGTAGGAAAAGGGTTTCGTGCACCCTTCTTCCTCCACCCAGACCATTGCTTCTGCATCTGTGAGGGGCTCACAGATATGCTGCCTTAAACTCATCAGGACAGCCTCGCCATCATCATTGGCCTGGTCTTGGGTCTTTTGTAGGGTGGTGTCCTGTGCCTGCCCCCTTAGGCCAACTGGGCTGTCCCTCTGGGCAATCCCGCATCCATCCTCCCCTCACTCTGAGTCCTTCCCGCTTTCCCCTGCTCACATGGCTCCCAATCTCAGCACAGTCTTCTGGGTTTGCTGCCACTTGGGCAGAGGTCAACACGCTGCATGCCTGGAGGTGAACCCAGAAAGGATGGGGTGCCAGTTTCTGGCTTTGGCTGTTGATTGTTGCCCCAGAAGGCCATGCAGTGTGGCTGCCGTCTCTGGCTCCATGCAGACAGCCTTTTCAGTCTGTGGGCCCTGCAAGTCTGGTGCTTGGCATGCCAGTGAAGAGAGGAATTGGCACCCCACTAGATGCCCGTGGTGAATTCAGAATCTGATCAGGACCCAGACATGAAGAGAAATGCTATTAATAAAGACTCAGAAGGAAGTTGAATTTTAAAATCTAAAAACTGATCCGAAGCTGAAGAATATGAATCTGCCCAGCAAGAAATACACGAGGAAGAACTGATTAAAAACATGAGATCAATCAATCAATCAATCAATCAATCAAATAGTACTTATATACCGCTTTTCAACACAAAGTTCACAAAGTGGTTTACAGGCAAATAGTAATACTAAAGTTAAATGGCTCCCTGTCCCGAAAGGGCTCACAATCTAAAAAAATGTAGAACATCCCCAGAAACAGCCACTAGAAAAGACACTGTACTGGGTTGAAGAGGGACAATTACTCTCACCCTGCTAAATACAAGAGGAGCACCACTTGAAAAATTGCCTCTTGCCCAATTAGCAGGGGTTGAATAGATGAAATATTTATTGTTGATGTAATGAAATGAAAATTGAGAAATTAAAACTAGGAAGAATAACATTCAGGTATGGAAGAATGCCTGAGAAATCTGTAGGGAATACCCTGTTTTTAAAAGAATGGTGCAGACATTATAGGCTGCACTGAAATACACCGCATTTAGGTTTCCCTCATAGCATGCAAGAGCCATAGATGTCACCAAGCGGGAAAGCTCCATAGTAGCTTTTGAGATTGTGATCTTTTCAGAGAGGGCGATTCATTTACTACAAATGAATCATATTGACAATCATGGTCCTGTCAGTTATTATGCTGAAATATCAAATTTAAATATGGAGATGCTCTGTAATGAGGGACTCACCTTAGTTAGGGAAAACTGGCCTTTTTGCTTTCCGGTTTCATAAAAGAGGAGTTAATATAATAATAGAAGTTTAGGCTAAAGAGCAGTGCAAGTAAAACCAAGAGCAGTGCAAGTAAAACTGTTACTCTGAAACAGATAAAGCATTCACAGAATAGGTAGATATTTCCCCTCCCTTCTAGTCTTTCTTTCTAGTCTTTATCTGCCTATAAAAAGGTTTCGAAACATGACAGTCATTACCTGTCGGATTAGATGGTACTTGGCCATTTAAATGAGATTAAATGAAGTGAGAATGAATTATTTAAAAAAAAATCTGTTAAAATTAAATTAGTGGCAAGAATTTTAATGGCATGAGAATGAAAATCTAATAAATTACCTTTAATTCATCATTGGATTAATAAATCATGGTCTGTAACTAATCTCATAAAGTTCACATGGTATATTAGGTCAACCAAGGAAACTTTCAACCCACGATTGCATTTGAAGTTATTGTAATGTGCTTTATATGAAAAATCAATTCATCTGATCTGAAGTTATTTGGTTTGTGATGGGTGAATTCTGTGCTAACTTGAATGTTTTATAGTTTGTTTTATATAGTTTTATAGTGAAATTATATCCATGACAGGAAAAATGTTTATTTTTTCTTCTTGCACATAGCATCCATATCCAACAGAGGATGAGAAAAAGCAAATCGCAGCACAAACAAATCTGACATTACTCCAGGTTAACAACTGGTAAGATAAAATGAATATGCTCAATAATTTTGGAGATGATACAGTGTTTCACCTATTCAAAAGGCCACATACTATATAATATAAATCAGGAAATTATTGATCTGCAGGTTTAGCAAATAGTGGTTAGGGACTATGGCTCTCACTTGCCATGGCAGGTCTTGGCATCACACTGTATAAGGTCTGCCCATTATCTGTGGGCAGACAGTGAGAATGGGGGGAAGTGGATGTTTAAGTAGCAATGGTAAGTGAAATCGTATCCATGACAGGAATAAGAATTTCCTGTTTCTCATAATCCTGTGACTGCAGACATATTAAGCAAAACAAAAGCCACAAATACTAAACCTAAAACCCAGATAGTCCCCTCAAAGCAATGGAAATACACAAACGTTGCTCATGCAGCATTTTGACGTTCTTTGGCTGCAAAGTTTAATGTTTTTCTTCAATCTGGACAAGGCTTATGGTAGTAAAATCCAAGCAACAGTTCCTAAGAACATGGACTTCACGCTAACCCTTCTCTGTGCCTAAATGTCAATCAGAAGATCCCATTTGGAACCAATTTAGGGCCCAATCCTATTCAGCTGGTTACTTGCCCAGTCTGGGCCCAGATGTCCTTTTCTGATCCATATGACATATGCTGACCCCTGTGGGACGAGGTGGAAGGGGAAACAGGAGTGACACAAGGTCATCAACAGGATACACAGGATCAAAGCAGACCGTATTCTCATGATACTGTGGTGGCCAGGGAATATCTCCCTTGTGCCTCTATTCAGGATGGTGGTGAAAGGCAAGTACCTTCATTTTCCCTCCTGGTCACACCTCCTGTCCCAGAACCAAGGTTGAATACTTCATCATGTCCTCAAGACACTGCAATCAACAGTGTGGAGGATCTGACCTTAGTCCGCATCAACGGTGAGCTAAATGACGTCCTAGTGCACTCAAGAAAATCCTTAACATACCCTTATTTAGTGAAGGGGAAATGCTTCGGAGTCTCTGCAATTTCTAACAACTTGTACCAAAGAGAACATCTTTGTCCAAGATGTTCTACAGTACAGCATCCCTCTCTGTCAACGGACTTGGCAAACTATTCTAAGAATTCATTTTCCCACTATCTCTGCTTTCCATCTGATAGACAACATTCCTAGTTTCTCTCACCTACTGGCCCAAAGGTTCTTTAATGGTCTGTTCAATCTGTATCCACTGGCGAAACCTCCAACTTTATCATGGTTATCATGCTCTTTGCTTTGTCCTTACTTATGGGTACTTCTTTTGATGGTTGTGGTACACTTGTGGTGCTCATGATGGATGTTCAATCAATCAAAATTGTTTATTGTATTAGCTAAAAGCCATCACAATCATAATTAAAATACAAAGTCCAGGTTCAGATTCAAGTACTAAGGGCAATAAAATTCAGATAAAACAAGATAATATAAAACAAACACAGGTATGCACAAACACCCTTCATATTAGGGAATCTCCTTTGCAGTCTACAGCAATTTCCCCCAAATGGTTAGCCCGAATAGTTCTGGCAGCTTTGGCAAATAGTGCTGTTCTATAAGTAATTGAAGGATCACAATCAGAAAGTAGCCAGCACAGTTTCAGTAGGGAACTCTCCCCTTGTAGGGTATCCAAAATAGGCTTCAGAAATTTTTCCCTAGGATTTTGATAAAGCTGGCAAAAAAGCAGATAATGAGTGGTATCCTCAATCTGTCCTATTCCACAAATGCAGAATCTTAAATGCCTGGGAATGGACAGATATCTGCCATCTAAAACAGCAGTTGGCATAGTTTGAAAGCGCAGTTCAGTAAACGCCTTTCTCAAAGGAGCAAAGGTAAGAGAACATAGATATTGCGGTCTCGAATGACTTAATTTCAAAAGACAGTAGAGCTGAGAAAAACTTGAAGAATTTAGTAATTCTAAATCCAGATCGTTATCTATTTTATATATCCAACCCTTCAGCATTTGTTTAAATTCAGAAAAGACAAAAATATCAGTCAAAAGAGATTTGGAATATAAATGATGGATGTTATTTCAGCAAGGAGGGCCAGTAACTGTGTTGATCTACACTATGTCCCTCCGTTCATCAGATTTCAGCCAGATGCAGAGTTGTTGAGGTTGGCCATTGTCTTTGTCTATGGTAGTTTCAGGGTTCCACATTAATCAAGACGTGATTTTGCCTTTGTTCTTTCAAAACCTGGCTTCAGAAGGAGAAAGGGCTCTGCACATGTTCAATACTAAGTGAGTCCTTTTCTCCTATATTCAAAGAACATTCAATTCAGTGCAAATAACAGGCTTTTTGTCTGCTACCAGGAGCCCAATAAGGGCAAAAATGTTCTATTCAGTGCCTGACTTCCTGTCTACCTACCAATTGGCTAAGAAGAGTCATTGATTTCCTTGGGAGCCACTTGTCATTATAGTTCCATTGTCTGCCACAAGCCTTGGAGTGATGCCACTCCTGGGATGCTGCACAGTAGCAGTGTGATCTATGTCATTGACCTTTGTCAAGCACAACACCTTGGACACGAGGTTGAGAGCTGCCTCTTTTGAGTGTGGTGCCTAGCAGAACATGTCCTGTTAACCTTCCTGCATCAAACACAGGGGATAAAGCTAGCTAGTTGTCACCATGTATGACTTCACAGATACTCACTGTGGGTAGTGAGGGTAGGTTGGTAGGGTAGATCGCTTAGCTGTAGCAATAGTTTTTAATGTGATCTTCTGTGCAGACACACAACTTGCTCAACTCCTCCCTCAGCAGGTCTGGTGCTCAGCTAGAGGAGCTAGTGCCAGGACTTGGCCCACAATTAGACAATTTGAAACAAGGGCTGGTCTCAAAAGCACTGAGAGACTGAACACTTTTCCTATACTTGAGGCACATAACTGTGCATGGATAATGACCTGTTTGAGCTCAGGGTATATGCAGAAGTCTACTCAAAGGCCTATAGTTGCAAGTGAGCAACCTGTCCTTTTTTAGGAGATGTGTTGGTTAAATTCTGCACATTCAGCATTAATTTAAGAAAAGCAATAACCTTTCTTAATAGGAATAAACGGGATGGAATTTGGTGTATGTGTGCATATATGAATGCCAAAAACACAAATATTTATTCCGAAACAGTGGAGGCAAAATTGAAGGGCGATGTAACCAAGGTTGCTGGTTTGGGCACATTCTAGGATTTTGATGGAATCAAAACATTGATGGAACATCGATGGAACATGTAGGTTCAATTACATGTTTAGGAGTGCAGCCTTAATTGTTATTTTTGTTGATCAATAGCAAAGAGGTGAGCAAAGAAAATAAATGGTTATAAAAAAATAGGTTTTTTTCTTCTTCAGGAGTTCCTTCCAAAATTAAATATTGTTGGTCTTTCTGTAGAATGAAACATTGTTAAGTGAATTTTTTCCTATTGCTCTAAAAAGCATCTAAGAGCCTGTTATAGGTCTGTTTATAATATTTTGTTTTGGCCATGTTTAGGTTCATCAATGCCAGAAGACGAATTCTCCAGCCAATGTTGGATTCTAGCTGTTCTGAAACTCCCAAAACAAAGAAGAAAACAGCTCAGAACCGACCAGTTCAAAGGTTCTGGCCAGACTCCATTGCATCCGGAGTGACTCAGCATCAGTCAAATGAACTTACAATGTCAGATGGTGAGAAGCTGTCTTAAGAAAGCTGCTTTATTTGCTCTTGGGCTCAGTCAATTTTTTACATTTGTGTTTTTCACATTTTCATACCACTCTTCCCCCCCCCCCCAGTGTCCTATTACAATTTGTAATTGTGAGATCCCTTCTGCAGTGTATTTTGAAATACATTTCAGAATACATGTATTTTGAGACCCTCTTTGCCAGCAGCAATTGCCTTGGACAAGCTGAGCTGCCAGCACTTTTTTTTCCCCAAGAAGATTTGCTTTCCTTCTTTATAATAATAAAGCAGTGTGAAATCAGCCAGCTACAAACCCTTCATTATAGCAGGAAGTAATTTGAATTCAGAATTCAGAGCCATTCCTTCTGCACATTATGCCAGGCATCAGTAGTCATCAGCCTTGGTTGGTGTTACAGACATGGAACCTCGGCTTACTAAACCCTGACCCAGGTGCTCCTATTGTTTTTGGAACATGATCTAATCACCTTCTCTGATCACTGGCCATTTGCAGGTCACTAATACATGATTGTCCTAAAATACCTGAGAGTCTCCCCCAGGGGAAGGGATTATGGCTTTCTGGGACAATATAAACATTGCTTTGCCCATCTCCTCAACAATCCTCCAAGGGTGTGTGGTTCGGGGGCAAAGGCAATTTCTGAGTATGATTTACAGTACATAGGAATCAATACAGAAGCACCATGGACAGTACTGGAAAGCAGGGGGCGCACATTCTACCAGTAGTTTGCATTTGAACTCTGAACTGCTGATTCAGGTATATGGAAACACCTTGAATTTTTTACAATGCATTTCTCTCTTGTAGGGGGCCTAAGAAAGACGTTGTGACAGTGCAACTTTGGCAATGATGCAGAAACGCATCGTTGGTAGAAAATTGGTAAAAAGGGGATTGAAAATAAAATGACCAATATTATTGTGCTGTAGTACAAATCACATCTAGAGTATTGTGCCCAGTTCTGGATGCCGCATCTCAAAAATAATATAGTGAAACTGGAAAAGGTGCAGAAGAGAGTAACCAAATTAAGTAGTATGCTGGGGCATCTTTCTTATTTAGAAAGGCTGCAGCGTTTGGGGCTCTTCAGTCTAGAAAGGAAGAGTGGGTGATTGAAACGTAAAATAATGGGGTGGATACAGGGAAGTTATTTTGTCTCTCATGCGACACTAGAACCAGGGCTCATCCACTAACGTTTGGTAAGAGAGTCAAAACAGAAAAAAGGAAATATTTCTTTACCTAGTGCATAATTAATCTATGGAACTCCTTGCTGCAGATTATTGGCAAGGTATATTTTGGTGGTACCTGGCCTAAAAAAAGGTAAAGGTTTCCCCATGACCGAATGGTCTAGTCATGACCGACTGTTGGGGGCGGTGCTCATCTCTGTTTCTAAGCTGAAGAGCCAGTGTTTGTCCTAGGACAAGCTTCCATGGTCATGTGGCTGGCATGACTACAAGCCAAGGCGCACGGAACACCATTACCTTCCCACCGAAGTGGTACCTATTTATCTACTTGCATTTTTAGGTGCTTTTTAAACTGCTAGTTTGGCAGGAGCTGGGACAAGCAATGGGAGCTCGTGGTCCCGAGCTGCCAACCTTCCGGTCAACAGCTCGGCGGTTTAACCCACAGCGCCACCACATCCCTGGCCTAGATGACTTTAAAAGGGGATTGGACAGATCTATGGAAGAAAAGGCAATTACAAGTAGTGACCTCTGTATTTTAGAGGTAGCCTGTCTCTGAATGCTAGATCATGCAAGGAAGTGGCAACAGGATATAGGTATCTTGTTGTTTTGTATGCTCCCAGAGGCATCTGGTGGGCCATAGTGAGGTACAGGAAACTGGGCCAGATGAGCCCTTGGCCTTATCCAGCAAGGGTTTTCTTATGTTCTTACCTAGTTTATATTTGGTATAACCATATAAGAATGTAAGTAGGTTGTTGTTTTTTCAGAAAAACTGCATTTTAAAAAATTGTTCCGATTTGTTTCCTCTTTAGGAGCCGTTGTAACAATTACAGCTCCAGTCAACATGAATGTAGACAGTCTTCAGTCTCTTTCATCCGATGGTACTACTTTGGCAGTTCAGCAAGTCATGATGGCAGGCCAAAGTGAAGATGAATCTGTGGACAGCACTGAAGACGATGGAGCAGACCTCTCAAACACGAACATCAGTGGGCTGGTCTTGGATAATAGTGATTCTCTGCAGTAGGATGCAAGAGAATTTTGCCTAAACATTTAGGAAAAACAATGGACTGACTGACTTTTTATAGTTTGCACAGCAAACATTTTACACAAGTTTTATTTCTAATATGTTTTATATGTAGATATAGAAGAGTGCACTTTTTGTATTTCATAGTAAGCTTAAAGAGTGTCTTTGCAGGTGCAGCAACTTCTTTCAAATGTGTTGGTTTTTTTGGTTTTAATTTTGAAAATGAAAATCTAGTAATTTAAGAAAAAACATAATCACCCCATTATTTTCTTAAGGTAATGTTCTCAGTCACAAAATTGACCCTGGATTGGCCTGGCAAGTGGGGGCAGATGGGGCAACAGTCATGGGGCAAGATCGTGGTGAATGAATTTTGTATCAGCATGTATTTAACCACATCCTCCCCACCACACAAGCCGCCTCTTGCTCAGTGCTTGCTGTTCTGTAACATCATGACAATCTGCTGCAGTTTTGTGACATATGACATTTTTATCATAGGAGAACTGAAGGCACTTCAATCTCCGGCAGAGTTATGCAGTTTTGATTAATCCTGTCGTTTTTAAGATTACTCTTGGTGGTTTAACAATGTAAATGTAAAGCATGTCAAACTAGTGTATGGGCTTTGTTTATGACGTTAGCCATGTAGATTTGGAAGATGCTTCTGCACCTTAAAAACAAAAACAAACAAAAAAAATACCTGCCAGTCCGAAGTGGGCAACAAAACACACAAAAGGAAGTGGAGATGTGTGATTCTGTTACAGAATGTATGGCATTTAAAATAAACTGAATTTCTCTCCTAGAATTGTTAGATGGCAGCACCTAGATCCCTCCTATAACTTTCAAATGTGCCACTGACTCAGGGGAAGGAGCAGCCACAGCTTCTTTCATCTGTTTTTCTGTCTCTGCACTCATCCTTTCATCAGCTTGTGTGCTCTCATCCTTTTCGTGTGGTGTACTTGGAATCCTGCTTGCTCTAGCTGGTTTGGGGAGGTGGGCAAAAGAACCAGAGGGAAACTGGGAGAGAGAGAAGCCATGGCTGTGTCCTCTCCCAATTCAGCACTGAATTTAAAGGTACAGGGGGAACCTGTGGATTGTGCCTGGCAGCCCTACAAGTAGCCGGTGAGTCTGTTCATCATTTGCTATAAAACTTATTTTTACCTTATCAGGATTATTGGATTAAGAATATTTTTATAAATTCTCTAAGAATTGGGATGACGACTGTATTCAGCATGAAAAAAATTGTTTAGTACTCTTGTTTTGGAAGGTTATGAAAACAATCCAAATTGAATAAACATGCCTATACTATATTCTGTGAATCCCTGCTGTCTTATAGTTGTACTACATGTTTGACAGTGGCATAAGAAATGGGATGTTGGACATTGTTGAGCATTCATTTGAATTGCATGTAGACAAATGGCCAAATTACATTTTGGTCTTTTTTGAAACTTGTATCTCAAGACGTTTGATGAACCAGGTATTCAGGCGAGTGCAAACGTGCTACAGTATCTGTGAGGGATATATTTCTGCCGCCCCTCACGGATACTGCAGATACCACGGATGCCCATCTCACTGCACATATTAGTTTATTTAAGGGATTACTTACCCCAGTGATGGTCTTGCTTATACATGGCAGCCTGAAGAAAAAATAGATCCTATATAACAGGAAGTGGAACTTAACTGCTTTCTGTTAACCTCCATCTTGGGTTTTTTTTAAGCAACCACACTGCAAAGAGATTTTTGTTTTTTTAAGCAACCACACTTCTAATCTCATTGCAACCTTCTAATATAAGGAAAAATTCAACACTGGGGTAACTTTCTTAAATAAGCTAATGGGAGGGGGGGGCTGAGAAAATGAATTCTCAAATGCAACAGTGCTCACATCATCCCCCAAATGCAACCATCTTTCAACATGTTGCAAAGCATTCAACAATAGTGATGTTAAACCAGGCTTAGCCATAAGTACAATTAGGGTCCATCTCTTCATGATGTTGCTGGCGCTACTGGAAGTTGCTATTCTGCTGTTACTCTCTTTTAAACAATGGACCTTTTAAGCTTGATAGAGTAGCATATAAGACCTAGCTGTCAGAAGAGTGGGAAGCAATTATCAAGATCTACACACACAAACATTCAAGCTTAATCTCCAGCTGGATTAATAAATTGGCATTGAATCAGGCAGCCCTGATTCAAAAAAGCATTCAAAGATGTCCTTAGTTCTCCCTGTTCTTTGGTGGAATTTAAAGATTTGCCCAAGATTTCAGTCTCGCCATGTTTCAGTATTGGTAATTCTGATATTAGAAGGAATGAATTAGATATTTTCTAGGCTACTCAGAAGCTCAGAAAGATGCTACCACATGATAGGGGTTTGATGTGGTTCCTTCTAACATCGAATGGACATTGGGCAACATCCAATATGGAACTGGCTGGATGAGTGTAACATCTCCACAGGGAGTTGTGGCACTGGGATATTATAAGCTCTGCAATGTTATGGCAACCACATGGAGCCCTTACCACGCAGAAGTGTTTTGCAGTGCCAGCTTACATTGCTACTATTAATATTGTGCACAATCAAAGTATGTACAGTCTTCTTTGCACCATACTGCTGAGAAACAATACTGGCCATCAGATAAATGTGATGACAGAGATGGACAAGAATACGAGAATCTCCCTAGCCTCACAGAGAAGGAAAATCCTAATTCTTCCATAGCGTTAGAAAGCTAGAAAATGCAACAGCGAAGAACCAGTGGAGAAGTGACAAGCTTGGATTCAAGATGTTCTGAAGCACTTTGCTTAAAACCTTAAATACCATATAGACAGTGATACACAATGGTGCACGCAAGACTCTGGTGCACATACAACTGTGTAAAAGTTGGTTGAATCTATCATTTTTATTATTTTTGAAATTTTCCAGAAGGAGTTAAAAAGTGAAAACTCTTCAATAGGTTTGTTTAAGAAACTCATTTGTATAATGCAGCATGCTTAAAGGAATATTACATCATGCCTTAATAAAACTGTGGTTTTATATTGGTCTGTATTGAAACTTGTATCTCAAGAGGTGTGATGAACAGGTATTCAGGTGATGCCCAGGTATCTGCGGGGGATAGGTTCCTGTCCACCCCCGCAAATACTGGATAGTGTGGGGCCTGTCTCAGTGTACGCCTTGCCCCGTCACCCATTAGTTTAAGGCAGTGATTTTTCAACCTTTTTCATGTCACAGCACCCTAGCAAGGCACCAAAATGGTCAAGGCAGACCATTAGTTTTTTGACAATTGACACAGCACACTGTGCTGCCAGTGGAGGGCTCACATCCCCCAATGGCCCCACTAATAAAGGACCCTCACCAAATTCTCACAGCACACCTGGGGACCATTTGCAGCACACCAATGTGCTGCAGCACCGTGGTTGAAAGTGGCTGATTTAAGGGGTAACTTGCCCCAGCGATGGTCCTGCTTACACATGGTATCTATGAGCTTAGAAGCTCATAGTAACTTTCAGGCTAAAACTTTCATCTGGCTAAAGCTCCACAATGAAAATGAAAGACAGCTTATGAAACAGTGAAACTGTGTGGATCTGAATCTGGGATAAGCTCCATTAAAGTCTGGTAGCTTTATACTTGAGTTAAATGAGATACGTTGTCAGTGTTCCCTGTAAGGAACACAGTTCCCTGTCTGTGCTGGTGTGTGTGTTGTGGTACTGTCACACTATATGGGCAGCGCAAGCCTAGTGCGCCCCTTGCGTTGATGCCACATCATCGCGTCGATGGAAGGGGTGGAGCACTGGCACACGGGCCCTGAGCAGCAGCAAAAAGTAGCAGGTCATATGGCGCTCGACAGTTCAGTTTTTTTTCAGACTGCTGCTCTTGCAGCTGCATTGCCTGCCATTTTTTTTATTGGGAGGGCGGAGCAATTGAAGCTGCTGGCACTGACATTTTAAAGCCCTTGGGATCATGGTATCTGAGGAATACCTTCTCTCATATGAGTCAGCCCATTCCCCTAAGGCAGTGGGTCGGGACCCACCAGTGGGTCAGGAGCCAATTTCAGGTAGGTCGCAAAGCACTATAGCAGCCATATTGAAAATTTGGGAAGGTGGGATGCTGGAAAGGGAGGGGTGTATTGTTATTTTGCTTGTGTCAAGATTGTAAGTACGCTTTTTTTCTTTCTAATTCATTTTGGTAATGGAAAATGACTGAGAAATAACCCAACTTATTGCTGCATTTTCAGGAAAGCAGCAGGCTCTGGCGTCACAATGACGGCACTTCTGGCAATGACATCACTTCTGGTGGGTCCTGATGCTAAGAGGTTTGAGAACCAGTGCTCTAAGGTAACTTGAAGGGGTCTGTCGACATGTGCTGCCCTTGGCTGAAACTAGATTAACAGCAACCAGTGGTAGGGCCTTCTCCATGGCAGTGCCACAGCTCTGGAGCACCCACGTGACTTATAAGCTGCACCCCACCATTAGCCTTCCAGCAGGGACTGAAAACTTTTTATTTTGCTTGGCTTTTCTGTTTTAAATTCCTCTTTGCTGATTTATTGACTCTCCTTTGATGCCGGTTTTGATTGTATCCTGCCTGGATTGTAGTTGCTACTTTTATTACATTGTATTATGCGTTTAAGTAATTATTGTGAGCTGACTTGAATGCCTTGGCTACAAGGGGAAAGGCAGGATAACAATATTTTAAGGAAAAAATGCCACTGCTACCAGTGCTGAGAGTTCAGGGGTTGACTACCAGGTAGAACAGGGTGGGCACTCAGCCAGTGCCTGATCTGACCAGGGCCTCTGAGAGGAATTTTATCAGGGGACACCACGTTTTTAATGGGTCCCTTTACAAAAAGGAAGGGGGTGAAACAGAGTGGGGGAAGATGGAAACGGGGACAAAACATGACAGGGGGGAGGGTGGCAACAGCCGGAACAGTCTTTGGAGCTCAGGTCTACCTGCTCACACAGCATCAACAGCTAGATACAATGATATGGAAAAACAGACACATTACTCATACGCAAACTTATAAACTAGAAAATCATTGCAGAAAATTAGCACTGTTGTATTTTGGCCCACAGAATGGACAGTGTCCTGTGTGCTCCAAAACGTTTTTCTGCTTCCAGCATCCCACACGGGCAGCAAATCTGGGTGAGATTGGAAAATATAAGATCCCAGGAAATTTCTGGGGGGAGGGGGGAGGGGTCCCCACAACAGGAGGCATCCTCTGGCTTCAGGGCCCCCTTTTTTGACCCTGGGCCCAGGTACAAATTGGCCCCTTTGCCCCACTGTCATGGGCCCTGGACCTGACCAACCTGTGGTGCCACTCTTGATGACAGAACTTACGACAGTATGAAGAACTGGGTTCCCAGGTCTGCTTTGCTTCTGCAAGGTTTTCAAACCAGGCCCATGATAACCTGGTCTTATTCCAGTGCTTATGATTATAGTCGAGTGAAGCTTTCATGCCTCTTAAAATCTGTTCCAACCAATGGTAGTTTGTATGAAATTGACTTGACAATTCAAGCTGCCAGGTTTCTTTGTTTGTTGTATTTTATTTCTGTCATAGACACAACTCATGAACTAAAGATGGTTGACTTTTTTTCAAAGTGATTTTGATAGTTAATGCTATAATTGACCTGAATAGGCAAGAGCAATCTGTACTGAAAACAGGTGCAAAAGAGACTTACAGTGCTGGGGCACCTCCCATATGAGGAAAGGCTACAATGTTTGGGCCTCTTCAGCCTAGAAAAAAGGCGCCTGATTGAGACATACAAAATTATGCACGGGATGGATAAAGTGGATAGAGGGAGATTCGTTTCCCCCTCTCACAATACCAGACCAGGGGACATGCACTAAACTTGAGTGTTGGGAGAGTGAGAACAGATAAAAGGAAATACTTTTTTACCCAGTCGGTAATTAATCTGTGGAACTCCTTGGCACAGGAGGTGGTGATGGCATCTGGCCTAGATGCCTTTAAAAGGGGTCTGGACAGATTTCTGGAGGAAAAATCCATTGCAGGCTACAGGCCATGATAGTTAGTGCAACCTCCTTACTTTAGAGGTAGGCTACCTCGGAGTGCTGGATGCAGGGGAGTGGCATGTATCTAGTTGTCTTGTGTATTCCCTGTGGCATCTGGTGGGCCGCTGCGAGATGCAGGAAGCTGAACTAGATGGGCCCTTGGCCTGATCCAGTGGGGCTCTTCTTATGTGACAAGACTTCAGTCGTCTTATTCTTCTTTCCTAATACCAGCAGAGCATCATTATTATTGGTGTAAACCCATTTTATTGAATTAGAGGCAGGCTTACTAGCAACTTTCCGATGAGTTTTTTATACAATTCATCTGCATACTTATTTTTTATGGCTTTTCACCTGGGGTTTTGGAACAAATATGTATGGGTTCTGCTTTTAGTTTCCCAACTGTATCTTCCCAACTATTTTGGTGGTGTTTCTTCCCCTTCTATTGGTGCTTTTTAAATTGTTTGTTGTCACTAGGTGCTGCTATAGTGCCATTGGCTTCACAACTAGCTATATCATATATGAATTGCAACAAACTTGTGTTGGCCCAATGAGCCCTTGGAAGTTCAAGAAAGACAAATCATATGCTCATCAACTCTGAAGCAAATCCCACTGAGTTCAAAAAGACTTACTCCCAGGTAAGTGTGTATAGAATTTCAATCAAAATAAGTAATGGCTTGTGGAAAATGTCCTGGGTTCTGGAATGTTGTCTACCAAATTGAAAATTGATATTTGTAGAGAAAACAAATAATCACATCTTCTATGCAACATGGTGAGATTCCAATTCTATCTTTGTTTAGATAAAATAAAGAAAATACAGAATTCTAACTTGATCTTTATTTAGCCTCTTTGAAACCATAATTTTGAAACTGTTTTGAATCCATAATTCCTTTTGTGATGTAATTACAAAATGCTGAAACATTTCAGTGGCAGCTATTTTGTTCTTTTTAAAAAAAATACCTATTAGTCAATCTTGACAAAAACAAAATAAGGCCATTTCCTCTTTTCTCATACATCTGAAGAAGAATGTATTCTAATTATAGGCATACCCTTGTATCCCCTGGGGTTTTGTTCCCCCCCCCCCACACACACACATGGATACTGGAGAAGCTTTTTAAAGATAGGGAAACATCAGTGGTTTTGCTGCAATAAGGCAAAAAAAAATTGTTTACTGTTCCCCTATCTTTTTAATAGGTGTCCCTATATCTAACTGGTTTCAGTTATCCACAGTTACCATAAACTGTGGATATAATACCAAATCAGTGAATACCAGGGCACACCTGTATTGTCAGAGTTGTCAAAGTAATCAAAGAATTGTTGAAAGCCAAAAACTTCTAATTCTCCAGTTAAATTCCCTTATCAAAACTTAGCCCTTCTTGTAATAGTTAGATATGTCAAGTTTTCCTTTCAAAGAAAACCACTGACTTAAGAGAACACCCTCCACTATTTAGTATTGTCATGTCCCCAGCAAATAGAGTGAAATCCCTTTCTTTTCATTACAGAGCATTGTAGCATTTGGGGGAGGGGGGATTGAACCATGTGCTGAAGATCTTTACATATAGCTATATTAAGAATCTGTTGTCTTATGTGCTGGTAAGATTTTGAATATGTCCTTTGGTCCCTTCTTCCCCTTCACCACTCCTATATGCAGTGGTTACCTTCTGAATGCGTTGAGTATAAGGAAGGCAATGTCTCAACACCCCGTCACATAAAATAGATCAGTCAACAAAGAGACAGTTTCTAACAGAAGAGGGCAAGTAGCTTTTTAGTGATACAACCGATAATATCCTCTCCGCCCCGCCCACCCCCGCCCCAATATTGTGCTGCTCCAGCCTACACTTTACACTTAACACTTTTGGAGGTTAGGATGCATTGCAACTCTCCCCCTTCTGGGGGGCACTTGCAAATCTTGCATTCATCCTCCATCGTTTCACCGGCAGGTATAAAATTGCCATGTTTAGTAGGACAAGCACACAGTGAACAACCATCCAGAGGCCTTTCGATATGCTTGCACTTTGGAGGAATTTTAGGGCAAGTTGAAGTGCAGACAATATTGCCAGCAGACACGCACGTACACTTTTGGGTACCAAAATCCTTGTACACAGACTTTCCAATAGGAAGGATAAGATCCTTGTAACCTTCCAGGATACAGTCCTCCTCCAGGAACTTAGGACAGGTGCATTGAGGAATGCAGGGGCCACAGCATTCATTCTGGGGGGTCTGCTGCTGCTGCTGCTGTCGTTCAGAACAAGGCTTACACAGTACCTTACTACAGTCCTGTTGTATTTGCCGAGAGTCACTATATTGAAGGAAGAAGCAGCTCAGCAGCAGGCAAAGGAAGTACTGAGAGGGCATTATTCTGTATGAAATATAAAATAGAGGCAAAGAGACCAGTCAAAAGTAGTCATTTTTTCTACCCCAAATCTTTCAATTTTACATCTCGCATTCACTTTTTTAAACTAAATCACAAAATCTCTTAATGTAACTCCACATTTCCCATAAAAAATGTGGCATGTTGCAAGTCACCCGACGGAATCAAGAGGGCGACTTTTTCCAGTGCGGGACCCTTCCTTTCTTAGTTCAGCTCGCTTTTCATTATAGCAGCCTTTCTCACGCTCAAACACATGATGTTATTGCTCAGGCCAATTTCACAAGTATTGCCTAAAGCAACACTTGAGCTTCTCTTCTGCTATGTGTGTTAGGTGGATGGTAATTAGATGGACGGGTGCAACCAGCATCCACTTCGTCCATCTCGTCTTGACACTGGGACCGCAGATTGCTGCCACCACCCAAGGCCAGGGAAAGCCAGACTGAAGGAGGTTGCTTGGGGAAACCTCCCTCCCGGAAGAACAATGGAGAGCTTCACCATCCTGGATGGGGGGGGGGGGTGTCCTCTTAAAAGCAAGACCATATAATAGTGAAGTCTGGGAAGATGAAGCAACCAATTCCTTCTCAGTTGAGCTGAGCCCTGGCAGGTTAATATAGTTACAGTACAATAAAAATAATTCTTAATTCTTATTTTTTTTAAAAATTAATAATTAAAATTATTGAATTTTAATTATTTTGAAAAGCATTGACATAAAAGGGATAAAGTAAAAGCATAATAATTAATAAGGCACTTGAAGAATCATGGAAAGGCAAATGAAAGTTTAAGTGGGTGCAGGGCTGACCATGAGGCCAACTGAAGCCATTGCCTCAGGAGCAAACTGGCAGGGGGTGCCCCTCTATCTGTTCACATCCACTGATCTTCCTTCCACAATGTGAATTGGAAAAGGAAGAGAGGGACAAAACAGAAGTGTGCAGGAGAGTAGAGTGGTGGCCTAGAGTGTCAGAGCAGAGGCTGACACATTACCAGGTAAGCTAATGGGGACAACATTTGGCATGCCACCTCAAGCACCAGGAGAACTTGGGCTAGACTTGGGTTGGCACAGAGGTTAAAAGACAAGTGGAAAACCAACAAACCATGAATATGGCTAACTGGATACTTTCCCTCCCCAAGTGACTCATACTGGTCTAGGATTGTGGTCTTTGACCCCATCTAGATGGGCAATCTTTGACACTGCATTCAACACACCAGAAGTATGCACATAGGGTGTGTGCAATGTTGCTTTTTATAACACGAGAGCATTAAACAGGCTTCATTTGAAGGATTGGATATGGGGAGGCCACCTGAGCTCTTGACTTACCCACTTCTGGAAGGCAGGTGGGCTTCCTGGTCCGATGAATTGGCTCAGAGCCAAGTACCTTGTCACTGATCAGTTGGGGAAGAAGACAATTAGCAAATTATAAACGATAACAGTACAGCAGTAACAGCTGCTTCTTGAACTGCCTCTTCTGGGTGCTGAACTCCACAGAGGAGCTTCCTAGAGGATACTGTTAGAAGTTCCAAAACAGGTGAAAAGCAATCACCAAAAATAGAGGGAAATTGGAAATTTTCATCACGTGTGCATCATGTGTGCATGTAGAAAAGACAGAAATGCCATGTTAAAAAATTTACTTGTTTTAAGTTTTTGAAACCAATGAATGACCACGTAGGAAATAGTATTTCTTTTTATCTGTTCTCACTCTCCCAACACTCAGTTTTAGTGGATGTTCCCTGATTCATCCAGAGTTCCCTGGTTCTGATATGATAGGCATTGGAAAGCTACCTTACTCAGATCATTGGACCCTCAGCACTGTCTACACAGACTGGTAGCAGGACCCCAGGATTTCAGAGAAGGCTCTTTCTCAGCCGTAATTGCTTTGCACTGAACCTGCTTGCAAAGCATCTCCTCTACATCCCCCATATATGCCTCTGTCCATCAAAACTTATGGCTGTGCTATTATATGAGAAACAAAAGAATTCGAATTACCTTGACAGATGTTAAGTTCTTTGCAGATTCTGCAAAGTGTTTGGTCCACTGGCAGAGTGGCAGTGATCTTCTCTGACTAGTTGTGTCTCTACTACTGGAAGGTGCTCTATTTATCATGGTACAACTGGAAAGAAACCAATAAACTGAGCAGCTGGGGCCCTAAAAATGTCCTGTCTTACTAGACAAGTAAGTCTTTTTGTGTGTTACCTGTTTCTCAACCATATACTGCACATTACTTTTTATGACCTGGTTCTTTCAGATTGTGTGTTTAACCTGCATGCCATTTGGAGGAAGGGGCCTTTGGCCAAAAGGCAGAGAATACATTTTAAAATAAGCAAACCACTTTAACAGTTGGATTCCAGTTTTAACCGGCCTAGTTATCTATATAGCTTGTGAGTTCAATGTTGATTATTTTAAATGACTGCATCAATACACCAATCCTAACTAATTTGCAAATATGCATGAATGCATATTAATACATTAGTTGCATATGCAACTAATATATGCATATATACATTTAAAAAAATTAAGATGATGGCAACCACTCCCATCACTTCCTGGCAAATAGAAGGGGAAGAAACGGAAGCAGTGTCAGACTTTATTTTCCTGGGCTCCAAGATCACCGCAGGTGGTGACTGCAGCCATGAAATTAAAAGACATTTGCTTCTTGGCAGGAAAGCTATGGCGAACCTAGACAATAAAAAGCTGAGACATCACCCTGCCAACAAAGGTTCGCATAGTCAAAGCGATGGTTTGCCCAGTAGCAATGTATGGCTGTGAGAGCTGGACCATAAGGAAGATGGAGTGCTGAAGAATAGCTGCTTTTGGATTATGGTGTTGGAGAAGACTCTTGAGAGTCCACTGGGCTGCAAGGAGATCAAATTGGTCAATCCTTCAGGAAGTCAAACCTGATTCTTCCCTGGAAGGACAAATACTGAAGCTGAAGCTCAAATACTTTGGTCACCTCATGAGAAGAGAGGACTCTTTAGAAAAGACCCTCTAGAGGATGAGATGGTTAGATAGTGTCACCGAAGCGATGAACATGAAATTGGGCGAACGCCACAAGGTAGTGGAGGACAGGGAGGCATGCTGTGGTCCATGGGGTCGCGAAGAGTCGGACATGACTTAGCTACTGAGCAACAACATACTTAGAAGGAAGTTTAATTATGCTTGTGCATGGAGGAGAAGGGATGGAAATATTAGCAATCCTTTAGGGCAATGGTCTCCAAACCTTTTAGCCAGAGGGCCGCATCAAATATCTGGCACAGTGTTGAGAGCTGGAAAAATAAATTTAAATTTAAAATTTAAATTACATTAGAGACAGATGAATGGGTTCTGTCCCAGGATTCTTCCCAGCTCCAACACACACCATACAAATATAGCACACTCTTTAATGGATTCCCATTCCCCCACGCCAGAAGCAGCTTATTAAAATGTACTGGAGAAAATATATCAGAACCAGCATCTCACAGGAAAGGAAACACATAGAGCATGTTCTGGGAATGAAGGAGGCCTCTCCAACCCTCAGAAATCTGTCTAAGGCCTTCAGAGGCTCTAAAAACATCACTTCTGGGTCTTTGGGAAAACCAGTGTTTTGTGGAAAATCACCCACAAGAGGGATTCCCAGGGTCTCTGGTTGCCTTCGGGAAGGAGGCGCATTGACCCGCCAGTTGACAGGACTTCGAGCTTTATGTAGTATTAACTTTTATGATTGACCTTGACTGTTCCTGATGGAGATCAGCTTGTTCAAAACCTTGTACTAACATCTGCAAAATAGCAGGACTCCTAAGAATTGGCCATCTTTATTATATTTCCAAGACTTCACGTATGCAACTCTTTGTTTGGTGACAAGGTCATGAAATGTAACAAAGCCTGCATTTGATCATATAAATTTGCCATATAGCAAGTCAGATCATTGGTCCATCCAGCTCTATATTGCCTACACCATTGGTTCCCAAACCTTTTCAACTGGCAGCTCCCTTGATCTACTGGGCCACTGGCCATGGCTCCGCATTAGGGCTACAATTCTATACATTGTATAGGGTGGTGAGGTTTTTGCAAAGGTTCAGTGGTTCTGTGGGCTGGTTTTCATGGCTCCCCAGGAAGCCATGTAATGGCACATAGTTTGGGAACCACTGGTCTACACTGACAGAGATCTTTCCCTGTCCTGTCTGAAAATTCTAGGGGTGGAATATGGGACTAACCATGTGCTGAACTATTCCTACCCCATTACAGCTAGTAGGAATTCATGCTTTCACAGTGTACTAATTGGAGGTATATGCAGAGAATTTGCAAAATATGTTTGGTAATTGTCATGATACACACATTTTTAGGGCACAATCCTAACCTGGAGTTAGACTGGCACAGTTAGGCCAGCAAAGTTTGGCCAGCACAAGGACACCGTAAAGTATGTTTGGACCACTCTCAGAGCCAGAGAGGCCAGCACACAGATGTGCGCCATCCTCCCTGACTGCGAGAGTGGTCCAAAGATGCTTTACGATGGCCCTTGTGTTAGTCAAACTTTGCTAGCCTAACTGTGCCAGGCAGCCAGCCTATCTCCAAGTTAGGGTGGCGGCCTTAGAGAGGTAAAGCCAATTTTTCTGCCCCAAAGTGGAGCTGAGCATGGACGTTTACCTTCTGATTCTGCTGTCTTTTTTAGTAAATAGTGTGGAGGGGAGGGAATGAAAAAGGGCTGCCCTCAACCTTGGCAAGGGGGTAAGTGGCCTTCAGTTCTCTCCCCCCTAAATACTGACTATGCCCTGGGGAGGGGGACTTCCACTGAAAACCAATTGCTGCTTTAAAAAATTAAAAACAATGGGAACAAGTTCTTAAAAATCCCAGACCTGCCGTGATTTCTGCTCATTTCAACACTCACCCTCTGTAGCTGTTTATTAAAAGCAAAACCTAAACAGGAAAGCACAGGCTCCTGTCTAGTTTTACTCTTAGATTCATGGATTCCGGGCAACATCTGTCCTGTCCTGACAATTTTCCCTTGGTGTGGTGCAGAGCATTAGGCAAATAAATGTGTATGCCTTGCATCCATTTTAGCAACATGTGTTCAGCTGTTCAATGAAAGCTTTTTCTGGTGCTATAAATGGAACTGGATTGATATCAATAGATCGCATTGCTAAGGGGTCAGCACCTTTGGGGGTGTAGTGCATTGATGTCTCTGCTGCCCCCCCCCCAAAGTGCCCCATCAAGCTGGTACTTGCCTCAAAGTAGTGCAGTTTTAGGACGCGATGTTGATAAGGAAAATGTCATTGGGGAAGGTCAAACCCTCCACCATGACCCCCAGACTGCAGTCCCAATCCAGATCACACCACCTGGGTGCATTTGACAGAAAACAAAATGTGAAGAGACTGAAGCATGTGTTTTTTCCTCTCTCAGATATGTTAAATGTCACTTCTAGGCTGACCCTTCTAAGGGCCAAACTATTAAAACTTAAAGTTCCAGTCACCAATGAGGATAAAAAATAAAAGAGGCGCTGAGAATAGTTTGTTGGGGCTGTTTTATTGCTGGCCATGGAACTGAAGTTCAGATGACCACTGAGCCCGGTCTCTGCATTTGCGTAATCACAGGGAAGACGCAAGCAAACCTGCTTCAGATATGCTTGCATTATAACCACTTCCCCCCAAAGCACCTGGCATTTGTGCTTAACCATCTGCTCCCCTAATGTGACTGTAAAATAGCAAAGAATTCAGAGAAGACAGCGGGGGGGGGGGAAGTGCTGCAGTTCTCTGAAACAGCTGAAACAAACCTGTGTATCAGGCTGCAGATACTGCATTCCGGAGTTAAAGAAAGCTGGAGTTTGCATCAAATATGTTCACATTCCACAACTAGAATAAATCATGCACATGGACAGCTATTTAGCTGGTGTAGAGGCGGGGGCCTCCATTTTGGGCTGTGCAGCCCTACACAGAGATCAGGAACTGGCATCGAGAGCCACGCCAGTCCCACGCTGCTCTGCTCCTCCCCCTGCCTAGGAACTCCCTCCCGCCCCACCCGCAAAGGATGCAACACTGGCAAGTGATGCCCTCATAGCTCACCAGCTTGCTTTGCTACCTCTGGGTGGTGCAGGGTGGGTGTTAGCCAGGTAGTCACCCAGTGCCAGCAGTAAGGGTATACATCCGGCTTTTGCGACACAGGCACGTACAGTACGCTCGTACCACCCACTCTATGCCCAATTGGATCGGGCTCTAAGTATCTTTGCCACATAAGCAAAGATGTCAATAAGGTCAAATGACGTCAATACCTTTCTATCTTCTAACCCAAATTTGCTACTGATCATGCATGATAGGATCGTGGTTAGAAGGACCATCAGGTTAGAAGACTCCAGACTGTTCAAAGCTAGCTACAAGCATCTTGATTTGCAAGTCCTACCATTCATCAAACTTAACTGAAAGCCTTCATACATTTTTAGAGGCTTTGCAGCCAAAGGTGGAGAAGTTCTATACAGGCAGTAAAAACAAGACCTGGAGCAGACTGTGGCTCAGATCATGAGCTTCTTATTGCAAAATTCAGGCTTAAACTTAAAAAAGTAGGGAAAACCACTAGGCCCTCCACATATGACCTAAATCAGATCCCATACGAATATACAGTGGAGGTGACAAATAGATTTAGGGGCTTAGATTTGGTAGACAGAGTGCCTGAAGAACTTTGGACAGAGGTCTGTAACATTGTACAGGAGGCAGCAAATAGAACCATCCCAAAGAGAAAGAAATGCAAGAAGGCAAAGTGGCTGTCTGAAGAGGCTTTACAAATAGCTGAGGAAAGAAGGAAGCCAAAAGCAAGGGAGAAAGGAAAAGATATAATATACCCAACTGAATGCAGATTTCCAGAGAACAGCAAGGAGAGATAGGAAGGCCTTCCTAAATGAGCAATGCAAAGAAATAGAGGAAAACAACAGAATGGGAAAGACTAGAGATCTTTTCAAGAAAATGGGAGATGTCAAAGGACAATTTCATGCTAAGGTAGGCACAATAAAGGACAAAAACGGCAAGGACCTAACAGAAGCAGATGAGATTCAGAAGAGGTGGCAAGAATACACAGGGGAACTCTAAAGGCCGATCTAAATGTTCCTGATAACCACAATGGTGTGGTCACCGAGCTCGAACCTGACATCCTGGAGTGTGAAGTCAAGTGGGCTTTAGAAAGCATCACTAACAACAAAGCTAGTGGAGGTGACAGCATTCCAGCGGAATTACTGAAAATCTTAAAAGATGATGCTGTCAAAGTGCTGCACTCCATATGCCAGCAAATTTGGAAAACCCAACAGTGGCCACAAGACTGGAAAAGATCAGTTTACATTCCAATCCCAAAGAAGAGCAATGCCAAAGATTGCTCAAACTACCGCACCATTGCACTCATTTCACATGCTAGCAAGGTGATGCTCAAAATCCTACAAGCTCGGCTTCAGCAGTATGTGAATCGAGAACTACCAGATGTACAAGCTGGTTTCCGAAGAGGCAGAGGAACTAGAGATCAAATTGCCAACATTCGCTGGATCATGGAGAAAGCAAGAGAGTTCCAGAAAAACATCTACCTCTGCTTCATTGACTATGCTAAAGCCTTTGATTGTGTGGATCACAACAAACTGTGGCAAGTTCTTGAAGAGATGGGAGTACCAGACCCCCTTATCTGTCTTCTGAGAAACCTGTATCAAAGCTTCTGTCTTCTGAGAAACCTGTATCAAAGCGATGGTTTTCCCAGTAGCAATGTATGGATGTGAGAGCTGGACTATAGGAAAGGCAGAGCGCCGAAGAATAGGAAGCAACAGTTAGAACTGGACATGGAACAACCAATTGGTTTCAAATTGGAAAAGGAGTATACAAGGCTGTATACTGTCACCCTGCTTATTTAACTTATATGCAAAGTATATCATGAGGAAGGCAGGGCTGGATGACTAACAAGCTGGGATCAAGATTGCTGGGAGAAATATCAACAACCTCAGATATGCAGACGATACCACTCTAATGGCAGAAAGTGAGGAAGACCTCAAGAACCTTCTGATGAGAGTGAAAGAGGAAAGTGCCAAAATTGGCTTGAAGCTCAACATCAAAAAAACTAAGTTCATGGCAACCACTCCCATCACTTCCTGGCAAATAGAAGGGGAAGAAATGGAAGCAGTGACAGACTTTATTTTCCTGGGCTCCAAGATCACCACAGATGGTGACTGTAGCCATGAAATTAAAAGACGTTTACTTCTTGGGAAGAAAGCTATGGCGAACCTAGACAACTTAATAAAAAGCCGAGACATCACCCTACCAACAAAGGTTCGCACAGTCAAAGCGATGGTTTTCCCAGTAGCAATGTATGGATGTGAGAGTTGGACCACAGGAAAGGCAGAGCGCCGAAGAATAGATGCTTTTGAATTATGGTGTTGGAGAAGACTCTTGAGAGTCCCCTGGACTGCAAGGAGATCCAATCGGTCAATCCTACAGGAAGTCAAGCCTGATTGCTCTCTGGAAGGACAAATCCTGAAGCTGAAGCTCAAATACTTTGGCCACCTCATGAAAAGAGAGAACTCTTTAGAAAAGAGGCTCATGCTGGGAAAGATTGAAGGCAAAAGGAGAAGGGGTGGCAGAGGATGAGATGGTTAGTGTCACCGAAGCGATGAACATGAAATTGGGCGAACTCCGGAAGCTAGTGGAGGACAGGGAGGCCTGGCGTGCTGTGGTCCATGGGGTCGCGAAGAGTCGGACACGACTTAGCGACTGAACAACAACAAAATTTGAAGCCAGTTGGAATACTGCCAAAATATTTCACCAGCACCTAGTTTTCATGATCTTTTCTTTTTTGCCTTGGGAGTACTGCAGTGCCAGAAATGATCATTTGGACAATTAAAAAATATTTTAAAAACTGAGGTTTATGAGAGGATTATCTGTATGGTGCCTATAATGAAACCATAGCTTCTTGTCAATTCACAATGACTCCCAAATTTCACAGAAGGTGGCATAAAACTCTATTAGGTTTACATGTATTTTCCAAATGGTACCAGGAGACGGTTAATGGCCTGATCTTCACACCAGAAAGCCCTGGTCTGAAACTGAGGGTGCAATCCAAGGGTGTTTGCGTCAACCCTGCAGTGTTGCAAAAGTGCCATAAAGCACTTCTGTGCCAGTGCGAGGTGTTCAGAGCCAACGCAAGCAGTTGAGTCAGCCCTGTAGCGCTGGAGCATGTCCAAAGTAGGCAGCTCCTTTGCCCGCTGACTTTGGCTAGTGCAGGGACTAATCTGGGTAGGGAAAGGTAGGAGGGATGACATTCTGGTGGGGTGGGCTGGCCCGGGGAGGAGGGTGGGATGTAGGCTGCATCCAACCCCCCTGATTTGGGCTGTGCGGTGTGCTTGAACCTGTACTCACTATATAGCGGGCCGCAGATCCTAGTAGCCCATAGGAGTGGCTGGAACCTACCCTGGGGCTGTTGCTCCGTGGAGGCTCCAGCCTGCTCCCAACCTGCACTGGATACGGAGTAGGTCTGATGGCCTGCCTGTTACAGTGTAGCTCAGGATTGTGCCCTGAATTTGGTTGTGTTCACATTGACAGATCTCCAGATGCCCCACCCCCAAAGTGGCAACCCTTGCTGATGCTGAGATAGAAGCCGAGAGAATGTCTATGTGTATGATCCTCCTATATCCCAGAACCTTTCTTGCTGGACAATTTTGGAAGATCACTGTAGGCCTGAGTTGTAGCAATATGCACAATTTCTGCTGCCAGTCCTACCAGTATGAAGGCTTCCTCCTGGGGAAAAAAATGATGTTATGTATGCTCACCTTGCTAGTTCTGACTGCCTTTGACAGCCACACTGTATGTCTGTGCCACACTGAATTCAGACGGTTTTTACATCAGTAATAAGCAGTTCTTTATTGCTCTGCCAGCAGACCTTGAAGTGTGCTTATCAGTCAATGTTCAAGCAAACAAAAAAAAAAGTCACAAAAAATCATTGCAGCAAGACCCCCTAGGAGAATTCATTTCCTTCTACTGCTTTCTCCTTCACAATCTCCTGTCTAACAAGAACAGCAGAGAATAGCTGCTTATTTAAATTTTAAAAGCTCTAGTCTAGTCGGATAATCCTGATGCCAGATTATTCCCTTCGATAGAATTTAGGATACATTAATTATAACAAACCAAGATTGACACTAGGCAAATTAAAATAGAAAACGTAGTCATACTGAAGAATGAAACGAGAATTTTTAAAAGCCTTCAGTTAATTTTTTTTCTGACTCCGCCATGGAGAAAATTCTTCCAGAAGAGGCTGATTTGGGGGTGAAGTCTCGAAGCTGCTGGGCCTTGTTCTTGGGGGTGACAAAACTGAGAAGGTCAACAGCTGTGACCACACCAAAGACCATCTGTTTCATGAAGGAACTGCCGTCTGCATTGTCTGGAAGCACATAAAAAGCGGGGAGGATTACGCATTGGTGACGTTCTCAATTAAAGGAAGTCCACCACCATCAAGTTCCCCTTCTTTAAGACCCAAACCAATCCAAGCAGCATTGCCCTCATAGCCCCAGGCCAAGGGGCTACTAAGCAGTGGCATCAATAGGGGTGTGTGAGGGGCGCGAACTCAGTGGCGTTTCTACAGGGATGGCAAAGCTCTAAGTCTTGCAAGAAGCCTTACCTTGCAGTGGAAATCACTCCTCTCCTGCACCGTTTTAGCCAATCCTCACAGGGAACAGCAACATCTTGGCGTTGCTTACTGGCTACAGCAGCAAGGGAGAGCAGGGATTTACATGACAGGGTAAGGCTCCTTGCAATACTTAGAGCTTTGCCATCCCTGTAGAAACGCCTCTGCGCAAACTGCAGCAGGTGACACAATAGGGGGGGGGAATGACACCAAAATGGCTTACCCAGTTACATCCACTTCCATGGAGCTCAGCTGTGTGATTGCCATTGCTGCAAAAGTCTGTATTCCCCCCCCCTTTGGGTTGCACCTATACGTTCTGATAAACTCAGAGCAAAACACAGGGCACAGGAGCACGCAGTGCCACCTGGCCTCAGTGCACAGTATCTGCAAGGAAAGGCTCGGGGTGCCCCCTCCTTTTAAACACACCTCAGCTGAACTGAAGTACTGCATACAGCCTGCCCAGGGCATGTGTTAGGTTGGAACTTGGCACCTGCAGGCGGCCAAGGTAGGAGAAAGAGGCAGCCATCTGAGCAGACACTGTGCACCAGAGGAGGTCCATGGGGGTGACTCCGTGAGTCACTAGGTGACACTAACCCTGGTGATACCACTGCTGCTAGGCAGGCTATCCCTAAGAGCTTGGGACTGCATACATGAAAAAGCACTTCCTTCTGCCCCATCTTAATCTCAGTGATTATCTGAGAGTGCCTTTGCTCTCAGAGTGGCAAGTAGCAATCCCCTTAGTTGCTGCCCTGCTTAAGAACTTCTGTCTCTGGGGATTATTAAAACTTGAGCCTTGAGGGAGAACCCAAAGGCAACATGTGGAGGAGTTCTTAAGCAGGTAGGTGTACTAGGAAGATACACACTAGTAGTTATTAATGCAACATTACACTTACACTGTTCCACATCATGCACAACAATGGCAAAGTGATCATTTTCCAGGATGTGCGAAAGCTTTCCCAGGGTGTCATCCAGATTAATCTGTGGAGAAACCCCAAACATCAAGCCATTCAAATTGTTACTAGCAGTGTAGGACTGCACAGTTCATACAGCCAAAGTACTGCCCACCCCCTAGAACACTCCTGTTGCATCAGCCATGTGGAAAAAGGGACAAATGAGGTAGATGCTTCATGTCAAGGCCTTGAGTCTCCTTATCACTGCTGTTTTCTTGAAATTGTTCACACAGTAGATAACCAAAGTTAGTCTTTATTACTTATTATTACTATTATATTATGGCTGCAATCCTACACACGAAAAATCCAGTTTTGCGCAAAAAAAGGAAGCAAGCTCCAATCTGGCCACGGAGCTTTTTTAAGCATCGGGGAGGCCCGAGGAGGTGGCAGTGGACCTCCCCAACCCTTTTGGACACCACCTCACCCACATGTCCCTAAATTCCCACAGCGCCGTGATCGCTGTAGCGCCACGAGGCAGTAATTTCTGGGGCCACTCTCCTTAAGGAGAAATAGCTCTTTTCTGCTCCTTATGGTGGGTCCACCACTTGAAGACCACTGCTTTAACTCAAATCAAATCAGGGCCTTTTTCTCCTTCAGCTTCTACATCTGTTCCCTGTAGCCTCAACTCAACTGAACTCAAAAGAGGTACTACTAAGCCTATATGTTCAGATGCTGTGTGAATCTGTCGACACAAAACCAAACCAAACTTACCTTGGAAAACTGCTGATAAATAACCTTCGTGACTGGGTCTGAGAACTGGGCATGTCCTGCCAGAACAGAGGAAAGGATGTTGCTGAGAGTTACCATTCCCAAGACGAGGCTTCAAGGAAAAACACAAAGATTTTTACAGAGACAATGATTAGATTTGGAAAATGGGATTGGGCTTCTTGTGCTGCAGAGTTCTATATTGTGCTGTATTTAATTCAGTAGTAGGATTCAGGGTTCTGCACATCTTTAGATCTGAATGTCTTTTCTGGGAGATGCATATTGTCCTGGCGCTAATGGATAGAAGAATGTGGATCTGGATCTAGATCCTTTTGCTATTTTTCTCACAACTGGCACCTAGCAGTGAAATAATGCTAAGGAAACTTAGGGCCCAATCGTAGCCACCAGTGCAGCCACAATTTTTCAGCACCAGTGCAGCCACAATGAAGCCACAATGTTTCCTGAGGTAAGGAAACATACCGTGAGGTAAGGCTACCGCAAAATGCAGCACACACACCATTGATGTGGCTGGCCCAGTACTGAAAAATTGAATAGGGTTGAGCCCTTCATCTCCCATTGCTACAGTGTGTGATCTTAGCTGCCATTCTTCCTTCTCTTCCTTCAGGATACACAAATGTGTCCCTTCAAAATGTTATAAAGTGATATATATTGCCCACCCCAGGCAAAGTGTTTGCATTATTTAAAGAGTGTGTGCTGAATGAGGATATGGGAGATGTGCGCTATAAAAACCCTTTGCACTGTTCGTGTGTACACCAGAGCACTTGTGAAAGTGAGTGGGAAAAGGAGCCTGTTGAGCATACAGAAATCTTCCATAACTGTGGAAAAATGGATGGGGCCCATATTGACTAAAGTATTTCAGATGTGATTATATAAATTATAAACCGTTCCTTCTTAGTGCGCTTTGGACTGTGATTGTGAAATTCTCTTGAAGACTACCAATCAGAGGCGTCACATGGGGGGGGGTAGACTTGGGGGCCGTCGCCCCAGATGCAAAATTCTTAGGGACACAAAAATTGGTCCCTAAGACTTGAGGTGGGCAGTGCCCGTCCCTGTGGAGAACGCAGGCGTTTTCCTTGGAGGCAGGGCTCTGCTGGCCTCGGCGTGCCTCCCCTGGCTTCCACTGAAGCCAGGGAGACAGCCTGAAGCCCCACCTCTGGGAGCTCTCACTGCCACCCACCCCAACGTGCATGCTTGCTGCGGCCCAGACAATTTCATTCGAGCTGCAGAAGCATATCCAGGCGCCCCCGCCCGCTTCCCGGGCTCGGCAAATGGGTGGGAGCGCCTGGCATGCTTGCTGCCGTGGCCCAGGAAATTTGGAAATTACCCAGGCCATGGCAGCGAGGCCCGCACGATGTAATGATGTGGGGCATCGGCGCAGAAGGGGGCACAACAAGTGCCTTGTCCCTCGTGCGAGGAAGTCACTCTAAGCCCCTGCTACCAATTGTTAAAGCAAGCATTTGGCCTACAAGACAGTTTACCCAGATTCTGCAACGACTGGTGCTTGGTCATAGGCCTTCTCACGGAGGATTTCAATTGCCTTTTGACAGTTCACATCTGGGAGAAAAGTCAGAGGGGCCAAGAGATTCAGCTTCTGCACCTTGAGATTCCACCACCTGTAACAAAAGAACAGCAGGGGTTGTCAGCCCCCTTAGGCCGGAGTCTCCTCTGTGTATTATTTGCTGCTCTACCAAGACACACACACACACACACACACACACACACACACAGAGAGAGAGAGAGAGAGAGAGAGAGAGAGAGAGAGAGAGAGAGAGATGCCTTTAGTGTAGTTTGGAAAGCGGTTGATGTATTTGTTCACCAAGCTGATTTCTGCACTACTTGTCTGAATATCTACACGGACATTATGTATCGGGATAAAAACATTTACTGGCACAAACATAACCAGAAGGAAACACACACACACACACATACCCTTGTGCATGCTGTACAGCAACCATAGAAAAAATAACTGTAATGCAAACAGCTCACAGAACTTGGTGCAGACCGTGATACGATATTTTGTTGCACAAATAACAACAGTGAATTGCACAAAGAAATGATCAATATAGATACAACTTCTTCTAACTGGGCAAAAAGACACTTTGTAATGGAACTTCTCTTATAATTAAAAAGGGAGAGCAACTGTCCCTATTCATCCTATTCATGAATTTTTCCAGTGGCTGTTTGGCTGGTGTCTCTTGTTTTTTTGCATTTTTTAACACAATGAGATAGGGAGCCATTTCAAAACTTACTTTGCCATGTAAAACAACCTTTTGTGAGAAGTGGTATATAAATATTCTTGGGATGCAATCCAAGCCTTTGTTTGGCCTAGCACAAATTATTGCAATCCCTTGTGCCGATCCAGTCAAGTCTCAAAAGCTGACATAAAGGAACAAAGGCCAGCGAATGGACATGTGCTGGCTTCTGCAAACCAGGACGCGGGTCTTGTGGTCCAAAGGCAAGGCAAGCTGAGCTCAGCCAGTGTGGGGGCTTGGGAAGGGGAGGGAGACGAAGAGGAGGAGAAAGCAAGCGTATCCATATCATTCTTTAACCCAACGTGCAGTGTGGCTCTCCGTCGGAATATGGACAAACAGTAGCCTCACCATTCATGTTAATTTTTGACTACATTGTGATTACAAAAACACAGATGAAATGACCCCAAGCCATACCAAGGATGATGTTCTTCAATATCTTTTTTTAGATATCCATTCTTGATCATCCATTTGTCATTCAAAAATTTAGACCTGGAGAGAACGAATCAAAACTTGAGATATTATTTCATCGCAGCTTCCATTTCAGTACCAGTCTAGCTCAGTTGCTATTTCTTAAACTACACAGGTTTAGAATTTTTAACATCAGGTTGATTATAGACAACAGAAACATGGGTCAAAAACAGAATGTCCAGAGCACTAGACAAAATGATGAGAACTGATTTTCATTAATAAGGGGCTGACAGTAATGCTGAAAAGTGTAAAGCCAGAGTGCCCTAGCTGACATTGAAAGGTTGAGAATGCTGGCTAACCAGAAAGAGAGATCTGCTCAAATGCACAATTACAGTGCAAGCACTGGAGATTTGGACAGCTCCTCCTTGAATTTGCGACAAATGCTATGGAGCAGTCATTCCCAAACTGTGGGTCAGGACCCACCAGTGGGTCACAAGCCAATTTCAGGTGGGTCGCGAAGGACCTAGAGCAGCCATATTGAACATATGGGAAGATGGGATGCTGGAAAGGGAGAAGGCTGTATGGTTGTTTTGCTTGTGTCGGGGTTGTTGGATTTTTTCTTTCTGATTCACGTTGCTATTGGAAAATGGCTGAGAAATAACTCAACTCATTGCTGCATTCTCGAAAAGCAGCAGGCTCTGGTGTGTACAATGACAGCACTTCTGGCCATGACATCACTTCTGGTGGGTCCCGGACAGATCATCATTCTAAAAAGTGGGTCCCGGTGCTAAAAAGTTAATATTAATATTAAAAATTATTAATAAGCCTCTATAGCAGTGGTTCTCACATTGCTGTAGAGGCTTATTAATAATAAGACATCAAATGAGAAGGTGTGGATGACATCAGCTGGTGACTGTGTATACCACTGAAGATTGGGAGTAGAAGGTAAGAAACTGAAGGCCAGTAATCGGTTAGAGGCTATTAAAAGATACCTGGTGGACTGCAAATGTGTGCAAAACTAGAAAGTATAGCTGTAGAGTACAACCAATACAGCAAGCAAAAAACATTTTTAATTAATGTAAAGAGAACCCTGGTCTCACAACAGAAACTGCAAATGGTTTTTTTCTTGCTTTGTGTTTCTCTTTCTCTAGGACCATTATGGGAATGAGACACTAAAATAAATACTTTATTTTAGAAAACTGCATTTGAGTGTTCTACAATAAAGAGAAAACATTTGGAAAGCTCCTGATTCTGGATGCACAAAGTAAGGCTGCCATACAACACATGCCCATGAGTAAGCCCCATTTAATTCAATGGGACTTACGTCTGAGTAGACACACATAGGATTGCACTGTACACATCTTTCAAGGGGTTTGATAATCTAAGGGCAGATGTCCAGCCTGTTTTGAAAAGTCCACACCCTTAAGATGCCTGGAGTCGGGCACCCAAGATAGTAGCCATTAAAAGACTTTTGCCTTTGTATCTATTTGGGAACAATACACTGCAATTGGTAACAGCTGATATAAAAACCCCAAGACGTACGTTTCTTCTTCCAAGACCTATAAAGCATTTACAACATTTTCCAGACAATAATCTAATAGCTCCATCAGTAGACGTTTATGATATCACTATCTAACTGTAACTAATTTTATGCTACACTAATTTCTCAGCAGGATATCAATGGAATTAGACTGTCATAAACATTTATGGGAAAGCTGAAGGAACCACAGAACTTCCTGCTTCCTTACAGACAAGGAAGCTCTAAAACAATCTCCTCACTGTTTTTAATATGATACAAGAGTAAGGACAGGGCAGCCCAATCCTAAGCTACCTGGTCTCCATAGGAACAGCGGTGCCAAAACGGCTACTGCTGCATCCCGTGGGCACCACGTGAGGAGCTGTAGGAGGCTCCTCAGGAGAAGGGGATGTTTGTCCCCCTCCCTTGGTAAGGCTGCTGGCCCGACAATTGACCTCCTCAAGTCTGCACTGGCAAGTTTGCTGGCACAGACTTGAGAACCTTCATGTTGGGCTGTGTGGCCCGACACGGAGGATAGGATGCAGCAGTGGAGGTCACCACCTGCCCTCCCCCGTCCGGGCCCCCTCTGCCCTGCCCCCTGCCCAGTTCCACCCTCCCCACATACACCCTCCCTGTGTCCTCCCCATGCCCTGAATGAGCACACCGCTGGTGGCAGTAAAACTTTCTGCCAGGTAGGATGACGTCAGATCCTCCTGGCACCGGGGCCTAATACCTACTGGCACAGGCCAAGTGCCAGCGACAAGCCCTTACCACAGTGCTAGAAGTGCCTTACAGCACTTTTGTGACGCTGGCACCAGTGGGCATGGCTTACCGCTGGCACTGGGTCACATAATATTGAGATATTGTGTTAATATCACTGGGACCCTAATATTGAGATATTCCCTTCCACTAAGAACAGAAAGGTTTAGGAATCCTTACAGGGATGAAATACAGCTATTCCAACATAGTTTGTTTCATTGCATTCTGCAGGAAATTACCTTTCCAATGATAGGTAACAGGACAGTATTACAGTATTCATAATTACCAAGGTTTTCACAACTGTGGCCACTAATGTCAAGTTCAGCTTCTTGCCCCGCCCCAAAAGCTTGTTGCCCAGTGCAATTGCCCCCTGCATCCCCCTTAGCTATGCCACTGGAAGAAACTATCTTACATGTAATTCCTCACAGAGTCCGGTAAGATGACAATGCAACGTTGACCTTCTTTCAGCTGCTGGGCAGCTTTCACGGCCACGGCCATTGCGCTGCCAGAGCTGCCTCCTGTCACATGAAGAAGACATCCATTACTCAAGAAGCAATAACACCGTGAGCGAGAAGGGAATCCAAGTAGTGAGGGCTGAAGACCTTGGCGCTATTGCACTCGCTCGCTGGGCACAGATCAGTGGCGAGGCATCACGTTTGGTTTGTCAGGCTCCTGAACACCTGTGCAAAGTAGCCCCTCCTTTGCCTTCAGAGCCATTCATGGCTGTGAAAGCAAAGCAGAAATGTCTCCTCTGCTCTGCTTTTGCAGCTGTGAATGGTTCTAAAGTTGAGGGGGAGGGGCCACTTTAAAGAGCCACTTTAAGAGCCCTCTAGGAATGCCACTGGCGCAGATCCCATTTAAAACCTTGAACCAAAACATCACTTGAGAGAATGCGCACATCACTGATCTGTTCTGCTACCCCTCCACCCAAATACTTCCCTGATCAATGGGGAAGCAAAGAACACAACAGAACAGAAACAGCAGAAGCTCTGAGCAACCAGCTTCATGAAACAGTGAGAGGAGGGGGTTCAGCCTTGCTGGTACAGTATTTACAACTTACAAATAGTGTCCTGTTTAAGAGAGTTTTTAACCATAGGGTAACTCCCTGATGGAGTTTCTTCATTTCAGGTCATACACTCCTTTCCAATAAATTAAAAGCTGTCAAAGCTGAATGAGATGTCACCTTTTGGTCAAAACATTTCTCTCAGTATTGTTGCATTGTAAAAACTGCTTTGGGACCTTTTGACCCAAAAAATGTTAATAATAAACAAAACCTCAAAAAAAAAATGGCTGTAAAGGACTGTTTTCGTGCCAGATGAATACGATGACCCAGATCTGGAGCATCGCATTGTCCTATGTTGAAGTCTGAATATTTGGAAATGGCACTATCTGCATGACAAAAGTGCTACATTGAGAAAAGCCTTGTGTATTTGCTCCACAAATGATTAGTACATTCACTGAAGGACAAAGATTATTTGGAAGAGCCAGAATTGAGCAATGGTTCGGGAACTGAACTAAGATTTGGAAGATCCGGGTTCAAATTCTACTCAGCCATGAAGCTTCCTAGGTGACCTTGGGTCAGTCTCTCTCTCTCTCTCTCTCTCTCTCTCTCTCTCTCTCTCTCTCTCT